>KZ148954.1:8729-26910 GCA_002157085.1 Melampsora occidentalis | reverse complement strand
TACGCTTCTCGGCACTAGCGACCATGAGCTCAAAAAGTTGAAACACGGTTGACAAATTGTCTGCACCAAGTCACTATAGAGCTTCTCAAGAAACATACAAGATACAGCCATCACAGCACTTTAAGTAGATGGCTTCTACTAGCAGCTGCACGCAGCTATGGAATCTTGAGTCCTACCTAATTGGTTGTAGCCAACATAATGTGAATTCCATATCAAGTTCTCAGGAAAGGCATGAAGTTTTGGTTGATCTACATGTATGCGATCGAGCCCAAACAATTGATTGTACAGTAAAATTTGATAATGACGGAAAGATACGAGTCTTACAATCAATGAAAACCATTATTTCATCCCTGAAGGCATCATTGATTTGCCACCACGTGGTAAGTCTGGAACTTGTAAATCTTTCACCACCACATCAGCCTGTATCAACATCAATCTCAACAAGGCCGCTTTACTCTCATACTCGACTTGTTCAGCGGATTCGATCGCGTTCCGGAACAAATCTGCTCGAAGTTCGTCCTCGTGAGCAAGTATGAGACCATTCGGCAAGTCAATCTTAGCGTGGAGGGTTTTTTGACTGATAGATTCAGTCACCCGTTCCAAAAGTTTTTCAGGAGGACATCCGAATGCCTCTGCTGCTTTGTAGATAGATACCGAGGAGAAAGGCGAGAAGTATTGGAGGATTGCTCGGTCTTGAATGGATTGTATGATAGTATGAATGTGATTTGATAAATATATATCCACTCGATAAGTCGGCTGGCGGTTTCAATCCGATCAGTATGAAGAGTTCCCAGGCCAAGGAGGATATGGAACCGTCAAAGAAACCCACATGCGAGTCATCCAAAAATTTCAACACATCTTTGTGTTTATTTTCCCAAAATAAGGTCAAAACACGTTTCAATCGAGGTTCGTTTTCGAGAAGCGCGCGCAACTCGGTATTCTCGATCACTCGCTCCTTCAATTCTTGCCGGGTGAATGTGGCCATAGCACACAGGGCCGTATAGATAGCTAAATCCACTGGGGTGATCAACTATAGAATAGAGCTTCCAACTATTCAGATCTGAATTTTCCGCACTTTTTCAGAGAAACTCTTCAGAAACTTACCGCATCCATGTCAGGATATTGTCCAGCCTCACGACTCACTTTGAGGAACACTGAAGCAGCCTTGGCATAGCAGCCTTGTCCTAGATATGATAATCCCTTGGCAACATTCAGACGCTCGATAGATCTTGCGCGATCCTTTTCTTTGCTAGGGAGTACTTAACTACTCAGCGCCAGTTTTTCTGACAAGATCGAATATCTAACATGAACTCACGACTCGGGAGATGAGATGCCGGGGGTGCCAGGTATCTTGGCCCTGGAAGCAGCATCCTGCTTGTTATCTTTACTCGTTGCCGCGTCGAGAGCACCCTCAGCTTTGCTGATGTAGCTTTCCGCCAACTTGTGATTGTGAGAATCCATTGCGAGATCAAGGATGGCAAAAGATAACTCTGCCACCTGTGCGGAGGATGTGCAGTATTCCCTGGCCTTGGTAAGCGATCGTAGTGCATTGTTTGTGTCGCCGGTCTTTCGATGATGTGCAGCTAGATCTTGATGGCTGATCTGCACAGAGATGAGATGATAAGTTTTCCATCCACTTTTGGTGCTACATGCTGAACAGCCGGCTTACCCTGATGCTTTCCTTGATCAAGCTAGATGTGTAATTTTTGAGTTCCATCTCAAGTTTGTTAAGTGTCCTGCTGATGTCAGCTTGAGTGTCTTGTAGCCATGTTTCATCCGACGAGAGAAGAGGCGCATTGTTGGCCGCGGCATGCTTATTGTAAGCATTTAAGACGAGCTTGTATTGTGAAATGTCCCATGTCGAACGAACAATTTCTTGAAGCGCTCGTTCGTAAGCCAAAAGAGCTATTGATGGACACGTCTCCGCCAATGCTCTCCATCGGCTGATTGCTCTTCGACCTGTGTCCAACATTATGATTCCATTGGATCGAAGATGCAAGTATGAAGAGTAACTTATTGAAGTGTCAACTCGTCTTATCCGTGCGAAGGAGGAATGGAATAAGTTGTGGACCTGTGTACTGTGAAATGCGCGAAATTACTTCGTCAACATTTGGTTCCATACCCCACGATAAAGCGTTTTATTTTGCTTGATGCACCGATTAAGCTGATTCGAAGCTGGTGGAATTGAGGGCCCTTGGTATTTGACGGAGGATGTAGAGCGAAACGCATATGAATGTCATAACTCGCGTCGTGTTGACGTGGGAGGCTACAAAGACCCGGGTACACACCCTTTGTCGGGCGAAATGAGAGTTGACCCGAGGGATCGGGGTAGATCACGATTATGACAAACTGATTGACCAACACAAAATCATAAATTTTGAGGATGACTTCAACTCAAGTCTCCTGGTTTCTGCAACCTTCTCAGGAGCTGACCAAACCTCTTTGTTCATATAGCATTCTTTCCTTTCTCTGGCACATGGTACATATGTATGTAGGTAACAAGCAATCCACCAAAGGTGCCGGGATAGAGAAAGGCCAAACAAAATGTTGTGAACCTGAGGGAAATTTAACCTTCAATTTTCACCTTGAAAAACAATCCAGGTTCATGGATGTGCTTTTGTTGGAATGGAAGATGTATTGGGTAAATTCAAAAGCCACTTATGATCTGTGTAACTTTCAATCTTGAGAACCCTCAGCAACACACGAGTAGTGCATGGGGAAACAGTCAACAAGACACAAGAATGCGTGTTCAAAGAATTGATTTAGGGCCTTGATTGCCCAAAGCAAAGCCTTGAAGCGACTGCTTGCATACTGCAGCCAAGGAAATTACATCCATGGGGAACTTGAAGGGTATTTTGGGGGGTCAACAAAATCTTTTGTGGGGTGGGTATGTTGTGCCAATACAATTATTATGGTGTTATTGATTCCAGACAGCACTCATGATCCTCTGACCACATGAAATGAACAACCAAAAATACCATCTCATGTTCCAGGATGGCTTTGCTGCATTTGTAGCAGAAACAGACACAGAGGCTTCATTATTTCCCTTAGAACGGTTCTTCCAATCCACGCATAAGTTGATGGCATGAGTTTTTAATTACGCCAATTTGAGCATGACATCTCAGTGTTGACTCATGGCAAAAGATTGCTCTGGTGAAAGTATGACACCTAAGGCTTTACACTGTTGATAAGGTCCAAGACCTCACATATAAGCTTACTGTGGAGTATGAATACCCACAAGTGGTCTTCAGGACATCAGGAGCCTGGCTAAAGGGGAGAGCTAAGCAAAGCTATGTGATTTTCTATATGCAAAAGAGAGCTTAAGCAACCTCTGAGTGCAGATATGAAAAGAAAAAAACTGAAAAAGGTGGTAAGATAGGATACGGATACTGTAATCATGAAATAGAAAAAGGACACATAATCAACAAGACACAACTGTTCGAACTAATACAACTGGAATTCCAACTACCACAAAAAACAACTCTGAAGACAACCATACAATGATAACAAGCGCGAAAGGATTCACAAAAGGTGGAGGATATTTTTTTGAATTTGGGCAATCGATACGTATAAGGAAGAGATTGAAAAGGAGACTGTACCATACTTCACATGAGGTTTGATCCATGGGAGATTTAAAATGAAGTGACCAAGGTCAACATATCAAGATCATGAGGCTGTCAAAGTTGGGAAAGGGCCAGCTGAGCGAGTCTAGTAGTGTTCAATTTCGCACTTGGTTAGCTCATCAGGAAAAATGAAATGAGTATCCAAATCGAATTCAACAAAACCTACCAGATAGTAAGAGGCCCAGGTCTCAGATAACCAAGAAACTACACCTGAGTAGTAAATTGACGAGTATGGAAATAGTGCAGTCGTTTCGGAACTGACTGCCGTCCAATCATCTGTATAATTGTCACAATCGAGTCAAAACATTGAGGATCAAGGCAACATTCGACCATCATAGATGAACGTACCATGCATTTGTTGACGAAGCTTCAAGTAAGAATTAGTTCGGTCTGTCAAGATCGCGTCTACTCCCCATTTAGCAGCTTCTATCATTTCACTTCGATCATTGACTGTCCATACCAATAAAGCCTTCCCGTCTTCTTTGCATCTCCTTCGAAATTCGACACCTTCTTTGTTTACTAAACAACTGAACTTCATACTGAACCCATCGCAATTCTTCCAGAAGTACTTCATAGCTACTGAAGGAGAATTGCCTATGTGAGCCCGCTTGAGTTCGGGCAAAATCTCCATGGAGGGAATGATGAATTTAGGGTGCCAAAGGCCGAGGATCAAGCGTGGTGAAAGTTCGGTGGCGTGATTGGGGTAGCGGTCGATCGAACGTCTCATCAATTTGAACAGTCTTTCAGGGTCATTTTGAGGCTGTTTGGTTTCAGGGGATGAGGTCAGTTGACCACGCCACAGCGGGATTTTGTCGTTCCCAGAAAGACCGAAAAAAAGGGAAACAGACTTTGCAGTCAATATTCAAGACCACATGTCGGTTCGACTCGTGCATCAACATCTCGATGGTTTCCTCGAAGGTCGGGATTTTTTGGAATGGCTGCTTCAATGTTCGAACCAACTCGATTCCGTCTTTGTAATTCAAATCCGCAATCATGCCTTTGCCATCGGTAGTTCGCTCCAAAGAGGGGCTTTTCATTACAGATAACGAAAAAGATTCGGTCAACAATTGCGTGGATCACAATGAGGATCTTCATAGCTTACTCATGAAACATGCAGACGACGTCGTCTGCTGACACATGAACATCTGCAGGGGGAGCATCCATTGCCAACGTCAGTAAAAGATAGCTATATTGTAGGGGGACCGCTGGTTTGATTCTCATCGCGCCACTTTATAGATTCAAGGTCGCTTTAGAGATCTTACTAGCCAGTGCGGCTGAGCAGGAAGCTTCGATAACAGGATATGGCAGTGGAATGAACTTACCAGTCTCGATCCCTTCAGCACCGTCTTTGATGGCTGCCTCAAAGGAGGAAAGAGTGTTTTCGGGGAATGCAGCTGAAGCCTGAAGATCAACGGGACGGTTGAGGAGTACCACCGGTTAAGGGAGGATGAGTAAGGCGTTGTCGCAGTTAGTCAGGCGAGCGTCGCAGGAGGGTGTACTCACTCCGCGATGGCCCCAACAAGCCGGTAAGCGGTCATTAGCGGCACAGCCGGGCAAAACTTGGTTATCGAGTTGGGTGCTGTCGAGTTGAGTGGACATCATTGCGGCGTGGTGAGCGAATACAGATGACCGAAGTGAAGATGGGGAAAGGGGGTGTCTTGATAGAAAGCTGGATATCGGAGCAAGTTCGGGCGTAAGTGACAAAGCAAACGGCGAAAGGTTTGGTAAGGGTAATCAAGGATGAGAGATTAGGGGAAAAGGGTTTCGAAAGGGTTCTGGATCAAAAGTGATCGTGTATTTGGGTGTATGTACCTTCTGAGGCGAAAAAGATTGGTGCAAGTGAGAGCCAATTTCAAAACTGATTCCACAACTGCCTGAACGATTGTTCTGGGCCTAGGTTCCCAGGTAATGAATTCGAGAGGAATTGCAATTAATTGATCCAGCCGTTCAAGTGAAAATGCGAAGGGATTCCACACGCGAAAATAGACGCGCGTAAGATGCTGAGAAATATACCTGGGAACTTGTTTGACGAGGCCTAACCAGAAGGAGACCAAGAAGGTTTCAGGGATCTATCAGTTTTGGGACATGTAAACACCAATGAGGAAGAGCTCAGAAGAGCTTGTGCCGGAAAGGGAAACAGACTCACGACTTCTGCTATAGATCCACAATAACCACGAAGCAGTCGATGAGAACAATGGGAGATGGTGACAAGAAGATAAGATCGACGATTGGGTGAAGGTAATCAGACGGTTCAAGTGATAAGACGTTGATGAGTATGATGACCGTGTTTGCTAAGTGAAAAGTCAAGAGAGCTGCAAATCGTAAGAATCAGGAAAGACAATTTATAGCAAAATGAGAAACAAATAAAGAAACGCCAAGAGCTGGAACAACTGCGAGGAGATACAAAACTCGGAGTCGGTCACACAAGCTCAACAAAAGTATGAATCACATGATGAATGAAACTCCTTCTGCCGTAGCTTTAAGATACGAAACTAGTCTGTAGAGCTCTATCATCCTCATCTGATTGAGTCCTAGGACTATTAAGTAAACCAATCATGTAAAAGCAGAAATTGAATGGGTGTGATCGCATGTTTGAACTTGAAGATAAGAATAAGATGATATGATATGATAGCACTTGACTGACTGAACAACTGACCTTCAAGGATTGACTAGTTAGGTGGATAGAGTAAACTGAGGATGGAAAGTGATGAATGATGAATGATGAATCTGATTGTATGTAAAGTCAAGAGTTGATTTATAAAGGATGAGTCATGCTAGATCTGAATCGATAAACGCTTTTTATAGGTTCAGTGGAGTGGAACGATCAAGTTGAAGTCATGAGCACGTTCCTGAAAATTAAATCTAAACTCACACGCAGAGAGAGAGAAGAGAGAGAGAGAGAGAGAGAGACAAGGTCGATTTGGGAAAATCAATTGAAGAACTCCCACTGACCCACAGAACGTGCTCCTCAAAAGCACTTCAAAAGCTTCACAAGATTCCCATTGACCCCTCAAAAAGACATCGACAAGTCGGTTAATCATATCATTGATCGTTCCTCAGTCCCTAAATCCACCGCCAAGAAAACAATCAGGACCCTAGACTTATATGCAATCCTTTGTATCTTCGCTTGCAATGGGAACTCCATGAGCCATCATCACCCCAGCTACTATCCACGTTGCATACTTTGGATTCACCAAATTACATTTTTTTGAAAAGTCACAAAAATTGGTTGGACACAAGATGGCAAGTCACATTCTAGCACACAACTATATCTTCGTCACCAGTGGAATTCATGCGCCCCATATATACCTTGCCTCTAGTTTGCCAGTTTACCTTGTGTTGAGGAGTTATTCTCACTTGATGACTAACAATCCTATCCAACGGACAAACTCTTAGAGAGCAGGTGTCTGACTTGTGAAGTCAACCTTGATAGTCATCAAAATTGGTTGGTTACACTGATTGGGATATGTGACTCATCTATTTGGTGTGATTTGAAAAAGCCTACGAAGGCAAAATATTTATTGATGATCTTGTGACAGTGTCTCCACAGAACATCACGAATTGATACACCAGGAATCACAAACTCTCGTTCCCTGATCTCACCCTCAACACACAGTCCAACATGGAAATGAATGAATGTATTTGCAGGCTTCTTTTTGATCTTCTTGGGTTCCTTCACTTCAGAGGTGTGGCAATGGCAAATACCTACGTAGTTTGGCTCTATCTTCATACCATTTAATTTCCTTATGTTGTCCCCCGGCCAAGTCAAGATGAAAGATATTTTTGCTTCTCTCCCTGTTCCTACCTTCAAGCCTTTTACTTATAGTTTGTATATGCCTTTTAGACTTATCAGTATCCTAAACTCGCTAGCCCCTTGCAATGTATCTATCCACAAGGAGATGAAGGCAATTATCAATTAATCATCTTCGTGCTGTGACACTCAGCTTGAGACAAGACAAGTAGTAAAACTGTTACATCACATGAGCTTTTTGTCAAGACCATTTCGAGCAACTCAAAATATCACTGTAGGATTGAGTAATGACATTGATTATGTCCAACCTATCATATCTCCATGGAAGGTTTTCAAAACATTCTACACAAGAATGAAGCTTGTAGCTTGCATCTGCTCTCGAGACTTTGGCTCTAAATCCAATCATTGATCAATAACGAAACCCTTTTTATTCATATCCAAAATTATTCAACATGAAACAATTTACATACTGAACCAATCAAACAAAATGGAAATATAGACAATTATGTACACAATTTTTTTTTCGTATGATTCTCTACTATCACTGATATTTTCCATCTTTACCACGTTTGAACATTTTACGAAAACTTCCAGACAATTTCCTAACAAGAGAAAAACTTGATTGTCTTTTAATCTTTGGTGTTTCAGAAAACAATTCGACATAATAATCTTCAATGTTGACAAAACCTGTAGGTCGATGAGCATTACCAGTGTTCAAATTGTTTTCAGGGCTACGAGTTTGATGTAATTGACTAACTTGACCAATGTTTCCGAGTGAACTGTATCTACGTTTTCCTGGTATGTTTGGTAATGGCACTTGTGGTGGAGCTGGCACCTTTGGAAATTGTCTAAGTAATGATTCTCTTCGGCTGATACGACTTGTGGATGCCTTGGATGTTGATGGGCCTCTCTGAGGTGGTGCTACAGTAGGGAATTCATTGATTATACCTGAAAGGCGGTCAGAGGAGTGGGAAGATTCAGTGGAAGGAGGAGAAGGTAAGTCATCAGCAATAGAATTCTCTTGATATATTGAAGATACATTGTCCTTGTTGAGATAAGTTTGTTTATTCCTTCGAATTGATACGAGACGATTGTTTCTAGACATTGCCGCCAATGGGACGTATTCTTCCGTCATATCTTGTGAGGTTGAATATAATGGAAATTGTCTTGCCAGACGACTGTTCTTTGACATTGCGGCTAATGGCACGTATCCTTCAGGCATTTGGTTTCGATAAGGAGATTGTTGACGAATTCTATCTGGGCTTGCCTCTCGTTGCAAACGGGCATACACCGCATCATTGTCGGAAGATGCCTGTCCAGCAGGCATAACATGAGATCTTGGTAAAGATGATGAGCGAAGTCGGTTTGAGGGGTGATTGTGAGGCATTTTATTTCGTTGAAATTGTTTCAGAAAGTGTGAATAATGTTCCGGTTGTTGCGTTAGGGATTTCGTGGTTTGCTTTGAAGGACAAACAAGGAACACTCAAGGTACCCTCTATTTATATCTTGGACCCGGAAGGATCAGCTGCTTTGGGCTCAGAACCCATACGGTTGTCGGCGGTGGAATCTGCATTTGTCATCTTGGTCAGCCGTCGTCGAAGCTTTGCCTTTGTGAATTGAAAAGTCCTTCTCAGCTTTATAGATTGCGCGGCTGGAGCATATCAGCTCCTAAAAGTTTGCGTTTGACGTAGTGCTAATTGATCATAGCTTTAAGCCGTCTTACTTTTCTGCAAATCAAAGGCACAGAGAGAAGTATTGACGCACTTTTCACGCAGGTTCTATCAACTTTGAAAAAAGTGAACTCAATAATGCCGATTGATTCAGACGCAATCAAGACTAGGCAATAGCAAGCATGAAGGTGTCCTAACAACGCAACTGATAGACTGGCTTAAGGGGATCAAATAAACCTATCTCGATCACATACGGATCAAACCATCTCTTTCAAATTGCAGTTCATCAGAGTAGATTGAGGATAGCAATATTCGAAGCCATCGTCATCATCATAAAGATCGTAAAAGTTTAAATAAGCACCACATCATTTAAAAACTTTTCTATAAAAGATGTAAATCATGAAAGCAGTTCAGGTGAAAGCAAAATACTAACGGCTTAACATCATTAAGTTAGATCAACTTGTCATTAAGAATGGAACGGACAAATTATGATTCAAAAAGGTACAGAAAAAATGCCAAAGAAAACAAGCGAACAAGATGATGAAAATTCATTGCTTTTGCTGAACACTATTCGGTTGATCCAACCTCTTTTGGAGTACTCGACGAATCACTTCCTGCCATTCGTTTTAAAGCCCTAAACTCACGCTTTCCAGCTGCGCGACATAGTGTATGAAACCTTGACTTGGGGTTCGCAATCAATTTCGCTGGTGAATCTATATGCCCGTCATTCAAAAGCATTTTTTAGTTTCATTTTTCGAAGTGCAAAAGACACAACATCAAAACAAAAGCATCAAATATCGTACCGTATTCAACCACCCTTCCTTGATCCAGCACTAGAACAGCATCAAAGTTGATTACCGTCCTGAGTCGATGAGCTATTACTAATAACGTAGATTCAGAAAACTCCTGCTGGATCGTCAAGCTGATATGCGCATCACTTTCGTTATCAATACTCGATGTCTGCGAATGGAAATCAAATCAGTTTATGTACGTGTGGGCGAGGTTGCTAGGAAAGGAGCTTACAGCTTCATCCATCAACAACACTTTGGATCTTTTTAGCAAAGCTCTTGCCATGCACAATAATTGACGCTGTCCTTGGGAAAAATTTGAGCCCTGTTCTGATACTTCGGTGTCTCTAAAACGCGTTCCCCATCACAGAAAATTCTCAGCTCGAATGAATCACTTACAGAAACATCATCATCACAGAAGGATGATCTATTGGATTATTAAACTTACAGATTCCTGAACACGTTTTCATTCAGACCGTCAGAGTCAGCATCAGTAGCCGGGATCAAGTTAACTCGTCGAAGAACGCTATAAATCTCCGCATCAGCATGTTCGTCAAACACATCCAGTGCTATGATACGTGAATATAAATCATGGAGCGGTCAGTAGATATCACACCGATAACGTTCGTAAGGGTCACATACTTGATCTCAGAGACCCCGAAAGGATTGTAGGATCTTGGGGGATGATAGTCAGTCGAGATCGTAAATCAAACAGGCCAATGTTCTGTAGTCCAAAAAAGAGTCAATAGGGAAAGAGGTATAGGATTTCGATGATAGTGGAAGTTAGCTCCAAGGAACTGACCTTAATATCCAAGCCGTCTATCTTGATATGCCCATCCCATGCTTCTACAAAGCGAAAAAATGATTGCGCTAGTGTCGATTTTCCACATCCAGTGGCCCCAACAATACCTACCTTTCCTCGTGCAGGAACATGGAATGTGACTGAATGAAGTACATCGGGGAGCGTAGGGCTGTAGCGAACAGTCAATTCTTTGGGATGAAATAGATACAGTGAACATGAGCACCTGCTAGCCAACAAAGACCACAACAACGATTTTTATGGACTCACCCTCAACTTCAATCTCCCCACTATGTGGCCAATTGGCTGGAGGTCTAGGCTCCAATATCTCCGGTGCCTCAGCATCCATCTCCGAAAACTCCTTTACTCGTTCCACTGCCACCATGCTCATTTCAAGCGCAGTAAATCTCCTCACAAGGAAGATCATATCACCTGAGATATTGATCGCAAAGGTCAAAGCGAACCCTGCAAGAGATGCACTGATCGAGTCTCTTGATCTAATCAATAAGAACCCAGTGAGGCCCACGATGAAACTTGATAGAAGTGCGAATCGTATCGATAGCCAACGATTAACACTCCACTGCGATACCATGACATAAAGCATCAGTATTCTAAACCATACTCCAACCCTATGACTATTGTATGTACTCACCAAATAGAAGTAGAATGAGACGTTGGTGTCAATGCGATCGAAGACCAAAGCCAAAGCTCGAGAACAGCCCCCAAATGCTCTGATTACAGCTACACCAGCTACTGTTTCACCATACGCACTAAACAAAGGCGACTTGGTCACACTGTCCAACCTTCTCAATTCTCTTGCAATTTGGGTGTACTGCCGACCATACCACCAATACAATATACTGATGAGTGCAAAGGCTATTAAGAATGTAGGTGTGACAAAAGCGATCGAGATTATGGTCGTAGCCACATTAAGGCCATACATTAGTGAGCGACCGAGATTGTCTGGTAACGACGAATCTATCCCTTCAAAGTCTTTTCCAAAGCTTCGATGTGGGAATCAAAAGAACAGAAAAAGTCTCAGTCAGACTTGTCGAAGATATCACGGTGACAAGAGAGTAGCGTACCGATTTAATAACCGACCAAGAGGTACAGTATCAAAGAAGCGAAGAGGAGAGCGGAGGACAGCTCGCAGGATGGATTTGTACAATCTTTGAGATGCGCGTAACGCTCCGTTGTATAGAACAAGCCATCTAACTGTCGAAACAACGACGTTCAACAGCGTCACAGCCGTATAAAGTCCAAGGTAAAAATCAACAGAATTTGTCTGTTGAAAAAATAGCGAGAGAATTGTTTTCGCCGGCTTTGGAGCGTGATCGTTTGAATTAGACCATAAGTTGAGGACGTATGTTTCAGCCACATCCATGATTTTGTTGCCGAGGAAGACAGCCACAAAGGATGTCCAAAAGATAAGGGTGCCTGGCAGGCCGTCTGCATTAGCACCAAGGTACATCTTGAACACACTGGAATCTACATGCCCGACTGCACGCGTCTCGTCTTCGATAAACTTTCTTGCCGGTTTGTTTAGTGAGTCAGTTTCGCTCTCACTATCGCTATCTCCATCTACTGAGCTGGCTGCCGACTCGGCTGGACTGTTGTCAGTGAATTCAGGCACTTCGTTGGCCGCAACATTTCTGAACAGACGCTTAGTCAGTTTACTCGGTTCCTTGGGTTTGGAACTTCCCAAAGCTGGGGAAGATTTGGTGGGGATAACGTTTTCCTCGTCGTCGGCTGCGTCGATTCCAGAAAGTGTTTTGTACTTTTTGGAAGATAAAAATTCGTCACCACTGGTAGCCATATCGACATTCCCGTTCTCTAGACAGACAACATATCCAGCGATAGGAGCACAAAGCTGAACATGATGAGAGACAAGTATAATGGTCCTATCTTTTAGCAGTGGACCCTTGAAACAATGATCTACGATGTGCCTAGCGGTGTGCGCATCCACCGCGCTCAAGACGTCGTCTAACAAAATCACAGATGCCCGAGAATAGACGGCTCGGGCCAATGAGATTCTTGCTTTCTGACCGCCTATATGCTCAATGAAACAAGAAACATTTAACATCTCAGTGAGTCATATCCAAACGTATGGAGATCCATGTAGAGTAGACGCACCGCTCAAGTTCACACCTTTTTCTCCAATCTCAGTTTGATCACCATCCTCAAGGATCAAGAGATCGCTGACCAAGCTACAGGCATTCAGAGTCGCATCATACCTCTTCTTCACATATGGTAGTCCAAAGAGAATGTTTGTCCTAACATTGGCATTCTGCAACCACGCACTTTGCGGGGCGTATGCCATTGTAGGAAGCAGCCACTCGTCCTCCGTGATGATCTCAAGATGTGTAAGATAATGTATAGTATCTGGTGGAGAACGCGGACATATGATTTGTCCGGCCAATAGATCGGCTTCTCCCAGCAATGCTGTTATGTAGGCGATCAAACGATCAGAACGGACTTCTAGACTGAAGCATGTTGTAATGACAAAACTAACCCAGCAATAACAGCGTTTTGCCGCTGCCTAAACTGCCGCATATCAGTGTAAGCTCTTTAGGTGGGAAATCAATCGTGATATCCTCGAGATAAAATCTGCGTCTTGATGGTGTCATAGGCGAGAGCGGCTCGGTTCCAGCTCGTGCTTGGTCAGCTGGGTTGACGGTAGGCCAGGTGATGGTTGCGCTACGGATAGCGATGCAGTTCAAATCCGGGCCTTCCACTGAACTGGCAGAAGGCCTCGGTTTCTTCAATGGTAAGTGGGACTTGGAAGCTTCAAGCGGCTTCGTCAGGGCTTCGGTGTCAGTTTCGCATTCAGGAGAGGCCAGATAATTCTCAATTCGATGAAGTGATACCAGACACTGGAGCGCGTCGATAAAAGTCTCCGGTAAAGTCTGAATCACCGGATGGAGAGCTGGTAAGTTTTCTTGTTGGAATATTACAGGGGTTTGACTGAGAGCAGGGATTGCAAAATCATAATTAGAAGGCTCACATTCAGAGCAAACTTCAATTCCGCGAATACAGCTGTACGAAAGGGCTGTCAGATTCGGAGATTCGCGTTCAAGATGTGAAGAGCAGTATAAAACCAACCAAGACTTGTGAAAGCCACAGCAGGAGTCAATTCATTTCCTGCAACCTTTGTGAACCAAAGGAAGCTCACGAGCACACAAAAGATTGGACTTGCCAGCCAAATGAAGTTGAAGGAAATCTGATTGATACAAAGCACCCAAAAATCAGATTATTGATTATTGTAAGATATGATTATTCATCTTGTGACGAGAATTATGTTCAAAAGCTGACCTCGAGCAAGAAATTATGCCTCAGCTGACTGAGTTCATGATCACGGGACCTCAGAATTTTCTCTTCAAAGGGCTTCTCCCAGGCCATATATTTGATCATACGTATAGATCCCAAAACCTGAACAAAAAGTCGGATCTTGTTGAATGCCTTATCCACATTATAAAACATGGATTGAGCCAATCAAGACGCACTTCATTCATCAACGAGACACGTCTATCACGCGCCATCATCAACTTGTCTTGCACCATTGCATACCACTTACTGATATTCAGAGACAATCAGCGACAAGAACTCGAGAGTCGCAAGTGAAACTCGAATAATGGGTAAAGAATTTTGTAACACACCTAGTGTAATGGTTCAAAGGGATGAACAGTATTGAAATTGCAATTCCAACGATCGATGCGATCCCAAGCAAGTCATAGAGGAAGATTGCACCGATCAGAACTTCCGCTGGCGCGTCGATCAAGCTAAAACATGACATCCCAAAATCGGCAACTCGATCGGCATCGATGGTGAATAGATTGAGCCTGTTGAAAAAGATGCTTAATCAGACTTCATGGCCCCACCGCAACAACAACGCAGAATCAACTACACTTGAGATTTGCTACCGAAGCCGACTGGATCAGACTTGAGGGGTTCTTTTTTCTTCTTTAAAGCCGTATCACCTGCCATCTGAGAGGTATCGAGACGAGCTGATGATGATTCTACCCCAGGGCTTGCATCACTTGGACTTGTTAAGTTTGTCAAACCTTCCTCCCCGGGTGGTTTTTTGGCGTCAGAGTCGCTAGGTGATGAGACTGCAGTGAGGTCTTTGCGCTGATAAGTAGGCATCAATAGGTGTCAATGGCACAGGTCTGACATCGCACATGTATACAGCAGAAGGATCATAAAGTCACTGACTCGCAAGGTCTTCGCATAAATCGCAGTGTTTAACTGAATTCTCACTCGTGCACAAAGTACCGAATTGGAGATATACCACAGCTGCCCGCTCACGATGCTTTCTGATAACATCGAAATCAACAATCCAGCACAGTATGTGTATCCCATCGCCGTTGATTTGGTTTCTGAAGCATCTTTATGTTCTAAAAACTCGATGATTTTGCGCAGGAAAAAAGCTGGAGCGTAATACAGAACACTATTCAATAGAGCCAATGTAGCCTCTTTGTATTAACATCATATCAGTTATGCATCGGTTATACGCGGAGTTGAGATTCAAGCGGGACAATCGAATAGACGGTTCAGTGCGAGGCACAGAGACGGTAAGGCTGACTTACGAGTCATAAATGCAGTTTGATTGATTTTGATTACTCTCCATAGTAACGGGTTCATCCATTGAGGTGATTTTCCAACGTGTTTCATTAGACCAGTCTGATTTTGTGAGGCTTGTGCTATATTGTCAATAACCTTTTTGTATAAATTCCAACTTCTAAAATCCGCTGAAAGATGAGGTAAATCGCTTTTCTCCAAGCTAGCTTTTTTCATGCCTGCTTTCATCACAGGTGAGACCCAATTGAAAAATAGATGATCCAAAACAGAGCAACAAGCTATCAGAGTGACATTCCCTTCTTTATTGATATCACTCTTATTATCCAGAGATATGGTGGTAGCCAAGTCCTCCGTGTTTTCATTGCCACTTGATTGGCAAGATGTAAGCTCGGGGGGAGTTAGGTCGTGTGGTTTCACTTCAACATCGTAAGGCGATCGATAGAGTATGCGAGGGCTTCGTGGGATTGTACAAGTGATGACTGAAATCACCAAGCTCACGGCGGCATCGATTGAAGAGAGCCAACGGTGCGTATTTGAAGAGCCAGTGTTGGGTTGATTGATATCGCTGGTGGGTAGAAGCAGACAACACAATGACCAGGCACAATATGCAGATGTCAAAGTTGATAGATGGATGATAGATGCCCAATGCGCGGTGACTTCAGTGATCGGAACGGAACGGGTGAATATAACATAGCATGTGATCGACCAAAAGATGATAACCAGTACATCTTCTAGGACTCTTCCCGTTTGAGAGAGTTGATCAGATTGAGGATTGACCAAATCCCATCCTAGCTCAAAACAACGCAAAACAATCAAAACTCCCATCAAGCTTCCAGTGGCAATCTTGCTCAGCTTGACACGACGCCAGAATTGAAGCTGATTTATCAAATGGCCATCTTCACAGTGTGAAACCATTCGAGAGGGTTGAGCCTTCGTTTGGACCGATCCATCTACCACAGTGTTGGCTGATTGAACTTGGGAAAAGTTCGAAGAAGAAGTTGAGGCTGGTAAAGGGATGGTTTGATCAAATGACTGAGGCCGAGGTGATGAATTTGAGAATCGAAGTTTTTGAGGCCATCGTAAGTTTGAAAAGAAAGGTAGGATTGATAATAAGACAAAGCAGCAAGGAAAGACGATTAACTCCAAAGGTGAAGTTGAGAACATGATGTTGGTGACCTTCTGATTCATGCAACAAAGAACTCACAGACTGAGACTGTCAGTGTCACTGATCACAACAAAATCAAAATCAAGTTAAGAAGAAATTTCATAACACAGTTTAATTTAATCATTAACTCAAACAGCACATTCATATATACAGTTTCAAAAACACAAAAAATCACAATGTAAGCAGCAACTGAGCAACACCACTTAGACTTGGAGTCGACGACACATCGAAGTGAAGTCCATTCGATACTTCTCACACGTCTTGATAACTTTCTCAACCTTCACTAGAGGAGATATAAGATGATTCGATCGCAAAATAAGGATCACGTAACAGGTCGATCAAGAGATGCCCAGAGGTCTTTTCATGACGTTCACCGATGGATCACTGGCATCAGAAGGAGGGGGAGCTGCTGCAGTATTAGAATCAGAACCCACAAACTACGGAAGCCCTCGAGAAGGCATCACGAAACACAAATTTTCATTGATGATAATGGCACTGGCGATTTTTCAATTGGCTAATGACCTCAGTACAGCGAGTATCAAACCACGAGCACTAGCGATGCGGCAGGACAGCGTCGCAACGAGTATGTACACCTCGGCAGGTTCATCAGCCTCATACCTGTCTAATTTTATTCGACACCTGGCCAGGTGGGAATCGAGATAAATGCAAAATCAAACAGGAAAGCAGAACAAGCCACTGTAAGACTGATTGAAAGACACATTTTACCAGCAAGCTCAAGTCGGGTATAGCAAGATTCACAACTGTGGGATTCATAGCAACAAAGAAAATACCACACGATCAATCACACAACATACCTAAAGCTTTAGTGGACCTTCCAGCGAGCTTTGAGAAACGGGAAGCGGCGGTGATCTTCCATGCGCGATGGATGACCCGTCGAAGCAGTTTGAATACCACCCTTCAGGGAAGCGCGAAAGAGGCTATTGCCCGGGAAATATGGCAGACTTTTATTCATTCAACAAAGATTATCAACATAAGAAGCTTCAACGGCAGGACTTGAGAACAGAAAACATTTGAGTGTACATGTTCTTCAGTCGATCTAGTCTCACATACAACCAGAGCATATCAGATGATGGCACAGTTCATTTTGAAAGCTGCAGTTTTTTGCCTTTGCAGAAGTACTCAAATGAGCCATCTCAAGAACAATAACCTTCATCCTTTGTAAGCCCACAAAAACACCTTGATGTTGATTTCTCTTCCCTTTGATTGGCGCAGCGGGATGTCAATATTTTTCACTGCCAAGCTAGTTCACAATCTCATTTGCTGAAGATTATGTGACTGTAAAAATTTCCACTCAGAATCTATGTCTTGAGAAAATCAACTTTTGTTCTATTCCACCTCTCTCATCTATTGTCAGCATAATCCTGTGAAGTGAGACTTTGTTTTCATTTTGGGCCTTGACTATAGTGTGCAATGCTACAGCCTCAGGCACTTATATGAATCACAAGAATCACAACCATCACAATGTTAAAGTTTCAATACTGAGCCCTGTTGCATATTGCTTGTTTGGATTATCTTGGTGCAGATGAGGGTAAAGTAAGTACAATGGTCTAGAAGTCTTGATGATGAATGAACTGTATCTGGTGTTTGAAGTAAACTATATTGATTACAACCCTTTCATTGGTCACACAGGAAATATTAAGCAATTTTCACGCGGGACAACCAAATGTGTTTGGACCATCAGCAGTGGTGCTTGTAAAATGTGAGCTCCCAGACAGACCCCCAAAAGCAATTTCCAAATTTAGGGGGCTCAAAAATGGGCATGTGTTCAGCAGAGCACTTAAATTTA
>KZ148948.1:0-17000 GCA_002157085.1 Melampsora occidentalis | reverse complement strand
CGAAATAAATTTATGATTGTACTTTTTTCAGGAGAAGTTAAGAGCCACATGATAATTTCTGGGGGTCGAGGTTGAGGAAAATAAAAAGCAGGCAACATCACTTGTCCAACTTTGCAGCAATTAGTGTAGATGTCTTCATCATTCTTTTGATATTGCTTCGTCCTCTCCTTTCCCCACCTTAACGCACCACAGTGTTCGCATACGCGATTACATTCTCCTATATCGGAGTTGAGCTCAGGGCCAAGTGTCTCTCTCAGAGCGCGTTCGGATCTAGACACTGGACCTCTGATGATGACAGGCATCGAGATTTGATGTGTATTCAAGTTTTGTTGAAGGTGGGCAACGACCTCAATTGGTTGACTTTCTTTAATTGTAGTTAAGTATGGTGTTGTTTTAAGAAGTTATAAGTTGATTATTTTGTGCGAGTGAATGTTGAGTATATATTACGAAAATTGAACATTCACCAATATAGACTGTTATATTATTCAATATTGGGAGCATGATAGTTGCCTTTTTCGATCAACTGTGACACAATCATTGTAAAAGTAATGTCAATCACAATGCTCTCTTCTATGAATTTATTCAAGCGTTTGATAAGCAACAACAGCACAACAAACGCGAACCGCACGGCGACATGCGACAAACCAAGGCCTAACCAATACAAGACTTTTATGTAAAGTCAAAAGGTTAGGCGAGCCCGGCAAAAGTACGAACGACACTTCGATTGGATAGGCATGGATCAACAAAAGGGATGCTTTCTTGACTCTGCTTTGAAAACTGCAAAGCAAGGTGGTGATATAGTTTGGTTCTGAGCTTACTCCATTGCTATTTTTGGCTGTGTCAGACCCATATTAACGTTGTCCAAATATTTTCCACAAGTTATCTTCCCTTTTGCGTCCAGTCCACAACCGAACTTAGAAGAAGGGGTAATTGCCTGCTTCAAGGTAAAAATGTCTCACACCCCTCACGTTGTAAGCAATAAATTTGATTAATCCTTTTACAAACTCACCATTATTGCCCTAGTGTCGACAATTCGAATTCACCAGAACAGTGCACTTTAATTTCAGCATCACTACTCACCTCCCCACCTCGTTGAAACCACCATGCCCATTTCCAATACAACCCAATGGACCGCAGTTATTCCTATTCCCGTCGAAGTAGGCGAAGATTGGATTGGAATGCTTGTTGAGAGAGTTATTCAAGGTAAGCTGTGGATGACTACCTTCATGCCAACTACTGAACCTCCATTCTCAGCTTCGCCATTCAAACCCCGCCCCCACAGCGAAGAAGGAACTATTTGGATTTCCCACCCTCATCGTCGTTATACCTATACCATTCGATTACCTATTGAGGGTGCACCTCAGGTTTTAGTAGAAGGAATCTAAAGTTAAAGTTTGTAAATGGCGCCACTTGTGTCATTACAAAAACATAGTTCTTTCTTCTTATTGCATAGTTTTAAGTATTTTTTCAATTATGAGACTATTGAAAACTTGCCACTTATTCATAACGATTGAACCTTCTTAAAATGGTTATTTGAACCTTGTGTAGGCAAGAGCCGCAGCCAATTGTCTGTTTTTTGCTAAGCGTACTTTTAATTTATTTTTTATGAGTTGAACTTGGTGTTGTCATAACCAACATTGTAAGGCAACGAATAAGTGACCGACCTGGATATCATTCACGCTCAAGCAAGGTCCAGGTTTGTTTTTTTGTTTTCATTTCCGGTGCGCCATCTAATAATCAGTATTGCGAGTACAATTGAATGACGGAAGGCTAAGGCTGGAAGTCACCTCACAACAAACATCTGCCTAATTGAATGGCCTAAATCGAACATGCTAAAATACGAAAGTGGAGTAAGTGACAGTTTCCATTGATGGCCAATCTTGAAATCGCATCCACAGGGGCGCCATCATACAAAGTTGACCTCAACTATTACCAAATATATCTTATAGCTTGCTCAATCTTGCGTTGTTCAAGAGGCGCCACCCCCTCAAAAGACCAGCCAAGTACCACTATACAATTTCGAAATTCAATTTATCAACTCAATTCTACAAATCGCTTACACCAACTTCAAATCTGAAGATATCCAGTATGCTGCAATTAACCAACTTCAGCCACTCTGCGTATGTGCGCAATCACGGCGTAGTCGTATGCGATATAACTTTCTTTTGGTACCACGCCCTTTCCAGGGTACTCATGGCGAGAATAGCTCACGCCCTAATCACAGGTGAGGGAATTCCTCTTTAATATCCACCCGTTTTCAAAGTCCTAATGAGTCTTTTAGAGAGCTTGTGTTCTGTCGGTCCCAGAAGGATAACGGGGTCCTTTGTTCTCTCAGGAGTTGACTGTAGTTACAAGTTTGTATTTAGTTTGATTACCCCAGGGCATGGCGTCATGATGATCAAAGAAAACGATCAAATCAATTAGAGCAAAGAATCAAAATGAGAAGACCTTTTTTTATTCAAAGTCATGTGTAATGCCACTTCAGTTTCGCCTCAAATACACAACGATTTGACTATACATGACCGTGTTGCTTTAGATAGACGATTATTGTTGTAATTGTTCGTCGTTGTTAAGGGAGCCTCTCTTTATCATCACGGAGGATTCCAAAGTTCAAACAGAATGCAAATTTGATGCTTAAGGCATAGGGCGGAAACAACTGTTATATTTAACAAATGGAATTTTACACAGATCGAAGTAGAAGTAGTTGAACGACAATAACACAGCGGGGCCATATTCGTTCACATCGAAGAACGTCTGTTTTTACTTTTACCTATTTCTTAGGTTTCTTGCTTCCCTTCGCGGTGACACCTTCTTCCACTGGGTCAACGGGCAGGGTGTGTTTAGTTGAATCAGATTCTGCCTTTTTCTTCTTAAAACTGCATCGATGAATCATATCAGCGACCGATCGCACTACAAAATGAAACACACAGGCGAAATAACTTACAATTTACCTCTCGCGCGCCCGCCGGGCGTTTGTACTGTTTCTTCAGTCTTGATGACTGAAGAGGAAGCTTTCTGCGTCTCCCGCCCCGAGGTAAGGTTGATACCCGTGACCTATCAAAGGAACATAGGCTATTATGGCATTACGTCATTGGTGGATCGGAGGTTAAAGAGTAACTTACATCTACCATGAAACGATTATTGTCAGCGTCGAAATCCACAATGTAGCCGCTAATCATTGCCTCTCTGTCGACCTGAAATAGAGTCTGCATCGGCAACAAATTGCGCACGGGGCGCACGTAATAAGCAACTTTGAAAGTTATCATTTCCTTGGTCTTGGATTAATACATTCGTTTTAAAACAATATGTTAGTTCTAACTCAATCCTGCATAACAAACACTTCGGAAACTCACAGCATTGTCATAATCGCAGTGCTCTACGATAGCTACTACTGTAGGTTTGTCGTACGACTCTTCTTGAATTGTGAATCGGTCAACAATCAAACCAAGGCCGGATACGGCAGTGTTATCAGCTAAAGAACCCTTGACCTCCTTAGAGGTTGTGACCATCATTGCATGGTCAGACTCGTAATACAATGTCGGAATCGCATCTTCTACGTTGGGGCAAAGTATCTTAGACTTTAAGACATAAACCCCGTCTGCTTGCAATAAGCTGGCCTCGTTAGCATAGGCGGATAGTTTCACTTGGTATTCATAGCTATTATTGCCATTTAAGCCTTTGCAAACAATTGAGCCATGAGCGTGTCGCAAAGGGTAAGTAGAGGCACTATCTGTAGCTAACTGATAAAGGTGGGAGAAAGTGGCAATTAGATCCTGAACGCGAAGCGCAGAAAGTCGAGACGTACGACTTCGAAAACGTCCATAGGGCCGGAAGCGTTCAAGGTGCGGGCTTTGGGCTTTGCGCTATAAGAGGAACTGGTGGCCATTTGGAATTAGTTAATTTGTCAAATCAAGGAAGGCTGTTGATTTGTGGCGAGGTAACGCGAATTGATTAATGTTATAGATATTGTGGAGGGTTGTTTTATGAGACTGTGAAATTGAAGTTTTCCGATAGAGACGATTTGAAACTGTGAATGGGTTAAAGATAAAGGGCAAGATGATGAAAGAAATCAGAAAACGAACAGATATGTTCGCTACTTTATAGGTTTCAACTTGCCTTGTTATCAAAAGCAGCAGGCAATGGTGCCATTGAAGAAAAGGTGCGATTGAAAAGGTGGATAATGGGCTATTGAATTGAAGAAAGCGGACGCATGCTTGGCGACATGAAGAACATTTGAAAACAATAACAAAGTTTCAGTAAAAGCAAATGGACTTAGAAGTCGAAAGAAACGAGACATACAGGTGTGATCATGGCAATGAAAAGCTTATAGAGAAGGTATTGTTCGGCCGCTTGAGGACAAAGACTTTTGAGCTGTGCAATTGGAAAACCATTGAGTAGAACGCACCACGGTGAAAGAAGCCAGGAACAAAAAAGTCATGAATAAGAGCAGGAGGTAAATGCGAAGGGCTAAGGAAAAATGAAAAGAACGAACAAATGAAAAGAACGAGAAAGCCGGAAGGATGCCCCAATTTGGACCTGAGCAGAATACGGCTGAGGAGACCGGTACTCATGCGAGTGGCTTGCATCTTTTTATATATTAGATAGATTAGATGGTATATGCTCATGCTGACTTGTGATTACATCGATACACCCCCGCTAGTTTGTGACGGGCCGGTTATCGGGATTCGTTAAATTTGTAGTCGTGACCTTTTCATATGGAATGAAAAACAGACGTAGATGCAATTACTTAGGTGGTCCTCTTCTTGTGTTTCACCACACAAAATCGACAAAGCTCGCTGTGAAGTCTTTCTACCGTTTTTTTTACTTTTAAGCCGAACATTCAATGCCGATATGTAGTGAGGGCAAGTAATGAGGATACAAGTTGGTTCTCATGAGCTTTCATTTATTGTAACAGATTGCCGCTCGAAAGACATATCACACTTGAGCAAGGTAAATATCACCCAAGTCAATAACAAAGAGGGTATGAAGTCCGAAATGATGAGATAGAAGTGCCAAAAGCTGAGGTTTGAGACTCTGCTTCAGCCGTATTTTTACATTGATCAAAGAAAAGTGGCGAGGTGCAAATGCCTTCAAGCTCCACGGAATCCACATTGTGACCTAGGGCTTCAAATGACGCAGGCTCAACTTCACACTCTCAATAGTCGAGTACATACCTATATTTAATGTTGGGGAACCACGAGCTTTTGATGATCAGGTGACTTGACGCGATTTTGATATGTGACATATTGATGACAGAGTGTGAAATGAGTGACAGCTCTGACATTCTAAATCCAAATCCAAATCCAATCAATGCTGACAAACATTCTGACTCTCAACTGATCATATCAACTTCAACTTCAACTTCATTCTCATTCTCATTCTCATTCTCATGAGCTAAACAAAACAAACAACAAAACATGGAGAATAGTAGTAACACCATCAATCAATCAGATCAATCATCAATCTCAACTTCACTTTCAACTGTCTCCATCGATCCACTCGTACATCTCTCTAACACCCTCACTTACCATCAACATCATCTGATTCGACTTTATACCTCACTTGGTCACTCTGAGCCAGCCCTTCTAGTGGCTGGAAAGATCACTGAACTTCATGGTGGAATTCTCAAGACGATTGAAGCTCAAGCCAAACAAGCAGAATCGGAAGTAGAAAAACTTACAAAATCGGTAGAAGACCTCTCTGAACATATCCAAACACTTCGAACCCGTCTCAATCACCATTCACATCATCATCTTGATCTTGAACCACTTGACGGAAAAGAAGCGCTTGTACCACGACTTGAAAGGCTACAAAACATCGAACGCGAGCTTCTGAACCTCAAATGCGAACGAGAGGTTCAGGCTGAAAATGTGATTCAAGTCCTCGAAGGATATATCCCAATCCTCGGACAAGACTACATCGCCACAATCATCAATGGTCCTAATCCGGAATCTGGACGCTCTGGTACTGATCTTAGCCTGGAATACATCCAGAGACTCGAAAAACATTGCACACAATGTGAACGCGAAGTGGTACGCGCCTTTTCTTTTCGTCGCGTCTTATGCATCCGAGGAGAATATAAACTTGAAAGCAGATATCCTTAAACATGACCGCTCATCTCCACCAACCCGCTTCTTGGCAATTTCTTTCCAGTCCACACGTTCAGAAACACTGGCACAGCACTTCCAGGTAATCTTTGATCTATGGGGCGATTTAGGAATCTCTCCTACTCTCTCGCCACTTTCAACCTCGACCGAAGATTATGAACAAGCTCAATTTGATGCCGAGGTACTCTTACATCTCGGCCTTGAAGGCATCACGGTCACTGATAATGGTGACATTGCCTCTCTTGGTCAACGCACACCGATACCAATGCAACCTACTTTGGAAAACCTGGCTCGCGCTGAGGCACGAAAGTTATGGCTGGAAACTGAAAGTTCAAAACGTGGGGAGGAGATTCAACGGTGCTATGATGAACTTTGTCCGATCTGGGTTTGTGTGAGTTTCGCGTCTCATACAACTTTCAACAGTGACAAGCGTGTCATCAGTCAAACTGAAATGTTTGAATTTGATACATGAAGCTGGATGTACCAGAAGAAGAACAAGAAGATTTTGTGGAACAGTGGAGCGGACTCAGTCTCCAATGTGTAGAAGCATATCAATCAGAGCTGGCTCGGATGATCGAACTACGAAAGGAACACATGGTTCAGTTTGTAGACCAAAAACGTCAATTAATACTTCAATTATGGGATCAGATGTATGTGAGTGAGGAGGAACGCGCCGAAGTGGAGATCATGAGCTCAAGTTGAGTTTCTTCTTATACAGTTTGCAATCCTCTGATTGAGTGAAATGAACAGTAGCTGACTGTGTCTGGCATTATAACAGGTTGTTTTTCTGAAGAGTTGTTAGCCGCTCATGATGTAAAGTATCAAGAGCTTCTCCAAGAATTGGAAGATCGCAAACCAGTGCTGGATTTATTTGATCGATACACCAACTTGCTTCAAGAGGCACATGAACTGCAAGTCAGCTACTGTCATTACTTGATGATCTACTTTCTTTCAAAATGGGACCATCAAAGGCAAAAAACTAATACAAACCGTTTTGAAGTTGGCAGAAAAGGATCCGGATCGATTCGCAAAGGGCAAACGTCACGATCCTGGTAAGCTGCTTCGAGAGGAAAAGATTCGAAAAAGGGTGACAAAGGAGAAACCAAAGGTAAAGACGTGCTTCTTGTAATCAGAAACCACCTAATACTCCTCTTCCCCTCGGTGACTCGTATTGCTACTTGTTCAAATCAATAAACTTACTTATAGTCTTGCTGGGAGTGTTGGTCAGTTAGAAGCGCAATTAAAGGAACTCATACCGAAGTGGGAAAACAGCCGTGGCCGTCCCTTTCTCATTAATGGAAGCCGATATCTTGATGATTTGGTGACCAGGCTGGAACAGGAGGCAGCCTCCAAAGATCAGGTAAGCACTCACGCCACCAAGACATACATTCAGTCTCAGTTGAGCCACGGTGTAATTGATTTGTTGTGATTTGTGCATCTCATCATCACAGCGAACTAAGACAGGCACCGCGCCCGTGAAGCGACAACAAACCGGAACTCAGTCTCGGAGTACATCACCTGTGAAGAAACGAACCAGGTCGGGGACGGTGTCGAAGCCACCTGTAAGTGCGGCGATGACAGCTATGAGAGGGAGTGCGAATCCTTTTGGGTCCGCCACCCCTGGTTTCAACAATGGGATGCAATCTGCCAGCCGGATAGGCGCCCAGCCGACAGGTGGCTCACATTACAACATGCGTGGTGGGGCGCTACATCCTCAACGGACTGGTTCTTCTATGTCGAATTACAACCCTACAACCCCCACTCCATTCTACCAACATAACGGCACATCAAGCCGATCCCGCTCTGTTGATCAACACCAAGGCGCACCATCAACCGCCACTCGTTCAAGCTCTTTAGCATCATCCATGCGAGCCTCTAATCTTCCACCCCGAGCCACATCTAGTCTTTCTAACTCAACACATCTTTCCACCACCCTCCCCCAGCTGTCGTCTCATGCTCCAACTCTTCTTCGACCACCACTTGTCTCTTCAATAAATCGAGCTCCACTCCTTCAAAGAAGTACGAACACTAATCCTCCTTTACCCAAAGCTGTATCTAAGCCTCCACCAATTCAAGTTAGTAAGAGGACTAGCTTCCGACCTCGACCTTCTAGTATTCTTTGTCATCCAGCTCCACTTGCTACAAGTCGAACAGTAAGTATCAGTGGGTCAACCAATACGATGGATTCTGGACCAGTTCGAATTGATGAAGCACCACCCTTGAATGATTGAGTGAAGTTTGCAAGAATGAATAGTTTTTTTTTTGAAAATGTTCCAATTTAATTTACAAAAAGTAGAATGAAGGATGTTTTGTATGAAGATTTGTATAAGCAATGTGTTTTCTTTTCAATAAGTTGTTAAAGTTTGTAATTTTTTCTTTCATTTTTTTTTTCTGACGAGTTTGATGGATCTCATTTTATCTTGTTCATACCAATACCAATTGGTTTTTTGTTTGGGTTGTTTTGTCGTTTTAAATATTGAATTTGAATGAAATTTCTTGAGACTTGATGGATTGGGTGGAGGGCTTTGATGATTCTGCAGATTCAGTTGCAGTCCTTAGAATACATCACTTGATTGATCTGAATTCCAAATCTTTCAAGTGTGTTCTGTGAGTGAGCCTAAGTTGAATTTGGGATGTAAAGGTTTAATTAATTTTTATTCTACTTTGAATTTGATTGGATATAGGTAATGATGGTTGATTGTTGTTGTTTAGTACATACATACACAGTCATGACTTGTCCTATTGTACTTGATTCACTGTGATTGTGGATTGAAGAGAGTTAGGGTTTGAGTTTGAGTTTCAGTGTCAGTTGATCATTCAAAGTTACATATCTTTTTTTTCTGATTACCTTCTACTTTACCTTCTTCTTGTTCTTCACTCACTAGTACCTATTTACTTTTCCATCTTACATTAACAAACTCAGCATTAAAGATGTCTCACAGAATCACTGCATTAGGTGCTCAAATCAATCTCAAACGTTCAATCTCTACATCTACTTCAACTCTCAAAACTTTCCGATCGGCATTCAACAAACCTCAAGTTAACAAGTCAGCTGTTTCTACGGATATCTTTAGACAACATGATCTTATGGTCAGAGCATCTCAAACACCTGAGGGACAAGAACTCGGTAAACGTTGGTTAGGAAGTTCAGCTGCTAGTCGGATCGATTCTGATCGTGTAGGTCTTACTGCTTTTGCCACGATCAAAACATTCACAAGCTTCATATCTGAAACTCCCCGGAAATTCATCAAAATAGGAAACGATTGTTAGATTACTTTATTCGATTGCCTCTAAACATGAAGTGGAAAGATATCTTAGAATCTTCTCTACTGCTTCCACTTTTGCTGTCCTCAAAGTGGGTGGTGCGATCTTGTCGGATGATCTCGAATCTCTCTCGCTTAGTTTGAGTTTCCTCAACCGAGTTGGCTTGTACCCAGTCGTTTGTCATGGTATGGGTCCTCAGTTAAACAAAGTGAGTTCTTTATCTGATTTATCATTGGCTATCAATAACTGAATATATATTCCAAATAGCTTTTGGAAGACGCTGGAGTCACTCCAGATTACATTGATGGAATTCGGATCACAGACGCCAAGACTCTCGAAATTGCCCGTCAAGTCTTTTTATCTGAAAACCTTAAACTTGTAGAAGCCTTAGAGAAACTTGGTACCCGTGCTAGACCAATCACCAACGGAGTTTTCTTAGCCGATTATCTTGACCGAGAGAAGTATGGTTTCGTGGGTAAAATTACTAAAGTTAACAAAGAACCGATTGAAGCAAGTATTCGAGCTGGTGCTTTACCAATTCTTACAAGTTTGGCCGAAACCAAAGATGGTCAAATCTTGAATGTAAATGCCGACGTGGCAACTAGTGAGCTTGCTAAAGTTCTTGAGCCATTGAAGGTTGTCTTCTTGAATGAAAAGGGTGGTCTCTATCACGGTGTCACTCAGGAGAAGCTGGATGTGATCAACCTAGACGAGGTTAGTGCTTTTTCCTTCATAGGACTCCTAGTCATGAGAATCAACATTTTGACTGATGTCCTGGCGTTTCGGGTTGCTAGGAATATAATGATCTGATGAAACAAGAATGGGTCAAATACGGTACCAAACTCAAAATCCGAGAGATTAAGGAGCTTCTCGATCATCTTCCTCGCTCCACTTCCGTCGCTATCATCGCACCCGGGGATCTACAGAAAGAATTATTCACCGATTCTGGGGCCGGTACCCTCTTGAGACGAGGCTACAAACTTTACAAGCACTCTGATCTTAACTCGATTGGCAAGGACCGTCTACGCAAGGTACTCCAGGAGCGAGACCCAGATGTTCAATCTGGCAAATTAAGTGTAGCGGAATTTTTCAGTGATCTGGCCAAACATCCTTACACCATCTATGGGGACGAGCCATTTGATGTGGTTGCGATCATCTCACATCCTCCTGATAAGGTACCTGTCTTGACTAAGCTTTTGACTAATCGAAATGGAGTCCTCAATGCGGTTTTGGATAATGTTTGGGCTTCGATTCGAAAAGATTTCCGTAAATTGATCTGGACTACGAACGAAAGTGAAGATGAAAACAAAGGTTGGCATTTCGATAAGTCTGATGGTAGTTTTACTAGAGCTGGCAAAAGTCTACTTTACTATGGTATTCAAGATATCAATGAGATTGAACAGGTGGTCAAGAGCTTAGTGGACGATGAACGTGTTCCACGTAATTATTTACCATTGACTCACATCAAGCCCACTTCGACGCCACATGCTAGTCCCAGTACTACTCGTCAATTCTCAACCATGGCATACGGTCAGCGCCGGGGCTATGCGACTCAAGCTCAGCACAAAATCGGCTTGATCGGTGCCCGCGGCTACACAGGCTCGCAACTTGTATCGTTATTGGACTCGCATCCTACTCTTTCGCTTGCTCATGTTTCCTCAAGAGAATTGGCAGGCCAGAAGCTCGAGAACTACAACAAGTCAAACATCACATACGAGAACTTGAGTCCAAAGGATGTAGGAGAGATGGAGAAACACGGCGAGGTGGATGCATGGGTCATGGCGCTTCCTAATGGAATTTGCAAACCTTTTGTGGATGCGATTGATCATGCGTCCCCAGAGAAGAAAAGTGTGATAGTAGATTTGAGCGCTGATTATCGATTCGAGCAGGGTTGGACCTATGGCTTACCGGGTGCGCCTCAACTCTAAATTTGTATATCTTTATATGTTATGATCCCATCATTCCATTTCTTATCATTCCAATGCTCTCGTTATCAAATATCAAATGTTTTCGCTCCATCACCTTCAACACTCGTTCCGCACCTTGAATTTTCTTGAGTTTAGACCTCTAATTCTACCATCTCCTTCAAATCCAATCCGCTCTTATACCTGCTTTTGTACGAATCCATTCACAATCTGCTGTTTCCTGCTTTTTGTTTTCTGCCTGGTAGAATTGTACAATCGAGAAAAGATACAAGCGTCACGAAGGATATCCAACCCAGGCTGTTATGCAACAAATGTTCAATTGCTCTTGGCGCCTCTCCTGCCGTATATCTCGCATACCCCGACGGTATTTGGTATCTCAGGTTATAGTGGTGCTGGAACCAAGAAAGGTAATGCCCCAAAGGTAACACCTGAAGATCTTAGACATGGTGTCAAACCATACTCTTTAACCGATCATATCCACGAACGAGAAGCAGGCTTTCAGCTTAGTTCCTTGATGTCCCCTGAATCTTTAGAAGTAGCATTTGTTCCATCAGTAGCACCATGGTTCAGTGGGATCATTGCAACTGCTTCAATCCCACTCAAGAAATCAATCACATCTAATGAAGTTCATCAATTATTTGAGAAAAAATATTCAACGGAGAAAATGTTAAAGTGGAGAAGGAATGGAGTACCTGAAGTATGGGAAATCGAAGGAAAACATGGATGGATTGGTGGTGGAGTTCAAGTTCATAGTTCGGGAACTCGAGTGGTGGTTGTAGGTGTTTTGGATAACCTATTGAAAGGTGCTGCAACTCAATGCTTACAGGTACGTTTCTAATTTACTTGAGTTCTTTTATGTTGAGATTATTGATTTGTGTTTTTTTACTTTTCTATTAGAATCTTAATCTTGCCTTAGGAATTAATGAGTATGCGGGAATCCCATTAGATTTTTAAGTCTAGGTCAGAGTTTTGAGAGGGTTTCATTGGTAAACAGCAGTCAGTGATATCACAAGACTCCTTTTGTATTGATCATCTACGGGAATTTTCGATTCACATTATGGGTCACAAGCATGAAATTATTAGCACAGAGCACGTCTACATAACCTTTTATAATTTGAGGGGCTCTTATCTTACCCAAGATTGTTTCATCAGTAGAGAGCTTTTTTGAGGTAACATTCAATTTCAATGCACTTTGTTGGTCTCATACAAAAAATGTCGAAGCATATCAACAAAATCGTGTCCGTGATACCGCAACAATTACCATATACAAGATGAAACATCGTTTTTGCACTCATGGGAGATGCAAGTTTTTCTGAGCTTGATGGATGACATACATCATCCAATGGTCTTCAGTGAGACCGTGATTTTGAGTTTTACAATTGCACATTTAAAGTGTGCTTATGAAGTTTTACTCCATCAAACTGACCTCGTTTTTACCGCTCGCTCCAACTCATTCACACCAGAAGCGGTTCTCCGTGCTAATCAAAATCAGAGTTTGCTTTTTACACCTTGGCGATATGAAATGCTTCGCCGTCTATCAACGACAGGAGGTCTATGGAATGATACACTTTGTGGGGCACTAATAGTGGAGTGCCACTGTGTGATCATTCAGTTCATGTCAGACAGTTAGTATCGTGCTCACATTGACTCCCCCTATTCTCGTGCTCTCCATATGTGGAGGTCATTGAAGCAATGTGATTTACATCCTTGGAATTTGTTTCACGTTCGTCGCCGAGGCAAAAGAGAAGACAGTCTAATCAAATTCTGCTTGAATGCGCACATAGAAGAAAACTTAAACTTATTGATCATGTGTTCTGGTGTTAATGGCGCGGAGAATTACAATATCTATGATGTGGGGCTCGCACAATGGAGTGGTGAAAGCATGTAGTTTCTGGTCTTCAAACATGACTTCAAAGCCAGTGGATTGCAGACTAAAATAGATATGTATCACCGGTGACATCATGGGTCTATGACGACCGAAGAAGAATTGTTTCAAAGAAACCTGAACGCGGATCAACTCAGTCTCTTCGACAAAGCAAATTGGACTCGAGCTGAGCAGCTGATATAATAAAATGCTGTAACCACATATGTACGTTGTCCCGTTCGATTATTTTGGAAATTCAATTCGCTATCAACGTTCGAATGCTGGCTTTTTAAACATTTCGCACTGTTGCTTGATTACTCTTGCTTTTTAAAATTCTGAAGAGAGCCGTCTTTCTCCTTGTTTTCCTTGTGAAAGAACTTATCAACATCGCTCGCGTTCTCTGTATTCGAAAACTTCTGCTCAGCTCTGGGACTCAAGAAGATTGTGATTTCTTAACCTCTTGATCTTTGTGTCTGTTGGCAACGTATACTTCAGCTTAAAAAAGAGCCGGTTCTCTACCTCATTGATACATCAACAACTACCGTTGGCGGAAAACCCGTACATCTCATAAAGTCGAACAATGCGCTTTTCAAGTCGTGGATCACAATGTTGAGTCCCACGTTTCACTGGCACTCTTGCATCTCAAGCTGATTGATTTATCTCTGTTCTTTTCAGACGGCGGAAGCATTGCTTCAAGCTACGACTATCCCTGTAAGTAGAAAGGCTTTCGTCTTCAAGTATCGACCGTAATTCTTTGTCATACTCAACGTTGTCCATAAAATGTTAGATAGCGGAGGTGGTTATGACCTCGGCGGTGTTTGGCGTCCACACACTGGACGAAGTGAAGCGGTGTTTGGCAATTATCCCGATTACTATGACGGTGTAGATATGGCATACTGTCAGCCAGGCTTCATGTCAGCTTATGATCCGATGTTGTTGGGCGATTATTATCGCTCTCCAGTTGACTATTATGGTAAGATTGTTTACACTTTGGTCAATAAAGTATGACTTCAGAATCAGCAGAGTAGCTGAGTCCCGATGAATTAAATTGGTCTCTGAAGGCTCGTATGAATCACTTGCCATGTATGAGGAACAATTGCGTATGATGAATATAAGTCAAGCAGAGCGTCTAGCTAGATGGAACAGCCGCCTTCAATTTGAAGAACTTTGCGAAGAGGTGATTCCATTCCTCCTGATCCTCCAGGCGAAATCAAACTGACTTGAGGAAATATCTCATTTGTCTTCACAGGAGCGCGCACTCCGTTATCGGATGATGGCAGAAGAAGAGCGCATCAGACTGGGTCTATTGGGCTCTTCTTACTGTACGTGATCATATCTTGCTGACGGTTTTCCTAAGCTAACATGTTCTCTCTTTTAGGGGGATCTCGATATGGTGGATATGGTTATGGTGGTTATCCCATATCAGGAACAATGTCATCTTGGGGTACCTCACGGCTACCACTGAGTACTGGCTTAGCTTCCCGCTATAGACCACGCTATGGTTCCGGGATGAGGGGTGTGGGCTACGGTTATGGAAGCGGAAGCCTTTGTGGAAGTACATATGGACCTGCCTCAGGTGGGTATCCGGAAGAGGATCAGTACTTGGAAGATATGTTGGCCTACTCACACTAATTTTCATCCACAGTCATCTCCGGTTACAGTGGCAGAGGACGATTGGGACTCACTACGGGAAGCGTTGCCTCTAATATGTTCAATGCACAGATAGATGAGGCAAAACGTCAAAGAAGACACGCTCGCGAGTATGCACGACAAACTCAGCGTGCACTATCATGCTATTGATGATTAGATTAAAGTTTCCTTATGATGACGCCTGTCTCATCTTGTTTGTAGCTGTTCTTCCCTTTCGCTTATAAATGGACTGTATATCCTTTGAGTTTTGAATTCTACCGCGTGTTTTTGAAATTATTTCATAAGTGACCTGCGCTCAGTACTTCCTGACTGACTCGATCGGGGTCTGTGAGCATGATTTCGAAAAATCTGCTGTACTTGGACCATGATCAGCAGATATCGGCACATATGTGTGGAGATAAGATTGAATCTGTACACACCAAGTGCAAACTCAGCAATCAATCCCTGAAGCTCGATTTCGATCAAAGGATAAGGAAAGGGGGTCAGTATTGACTGAGTCAGTGATCTCATATGACAAATCATGGCTTGAAGAAAACGAGTTCCCCAAATGACCTACTTCACTCCAGCAAATAGAGCTTTGCTCCGGTGTTGCACCACGATCAAGCTTTGCCGTATCATCATCTGACTCATCGTCATCTTCAGCTAGTCTCGCTGGTACTCGTCTGACTTCTTTTCCTTGACTGAATCGCAAAAGAACCCAGGGTGAAGAAGATAGCTTTCGTGGGGTGACCAAACCCAACTCGAGCTCACAGTCCAAAGTTTCCGAACCATTCAAATCCAATAACACGAACTCGAGACGCTCAGAGGAGTAACTAACCGACATCAACCAATCAGTAAGAGTCATTGAAAGATTTGTTTAGGGCGATAACGTACCTCATCGAGACCTTGGCCAACAACGCTTCCATATCCTTCCNCTCATGGATTGGTCCCATACAGGGAGCACAATCCAATGCTTCTCTTGATTGATCATTTGACTATAGCTAGCCTCATTCAACTTCATCCGTTCCCGAAGCTTACCCTCGTCCATTGCTAACAATTCTCCGGGTGAAAGACCTTCCAACGATTCTAAGGTTCGACCCATCACTTCTCGCGTGAATATCTGATTTATCTCATGAGATCTCACATCAATTCATCTTGGGTAGGAACTTGGATTACGAAAATTACAAATGAATCAGATGACTGACACTAGGCACCATCGTTCTAATCTTGGAAGGCCCTCCATACTTTGGCTTCTCCAATAGCCTACCAAGTACTGCTCATACCACTCATACAAACATCAGGATACATTTCAAGGAAGCCGAAATTGAAAAATGATCGCACAGATCCACAATACTGAGTACATCGTAAACCACCACCAGCTTCCAAGTCGGACGAGCTGAAATGCAGACGACAGCCAAAGGTGATCACAAACCGTCTCTGCTACCGTTTCTGGATATATGCAAGATGAATTGAAGGCATCAGTCTTTAACACGACATGACTCGCATAGACATACACACATACCCTCACACACCTCATTCAGTTTCATCCGTTTACGAATTGCCCTCAATCGGCCCATCACAAGCAATGGCATCAGACTGAGCGGCACTGCTATTGTCAGTACCTCGGTCCTCTGTACACGACACAAAAGGAGAACCGTTGGGGCTGTGCTGATAATCGCATAGAGAACGTAAAAAGGCTGATGACACAGTCGTCTGAATTCACTGATACGTGCCATCTGAGTGCGCGTTTCTCATAAAGTCTTTTGGGTTTGACTTTGAGCACATAAATGAAAATCCCCGGTAGTGAGATCCGACTCATCTCCCAGTACGGGTCACTTGGGTCACTCGAACCGGCGGGGCACGTGCCATGCAGTGTAGCAGGGCTACGCCCACCTCCAAGGTAAGACAGCTGTATAAACCAATACATCTGTATGTACAGTCTGTAAGCAATACAGTCGTCTACAGTGGTACAGCAAAGTAGGGCTGTGACCCGACCCTGAAGGCCCCGGGGGTGCCCCGGGGCCAATCCCGGCCTTGGGAAGACCCGAGTAACTCTGAAAAATGGACAGGGCCAGCCCTGAATTTTTGGCCTTGGGGCCAGGGTGGTGTCAGGCTCTTCTGTGAGAGCAGAAAGCAACTGAAGTAGGGCACGGAAAGGGGATATTTTCGTGTTTCAAGAGGCATATTTTTGTATTTAAAGAAAGAACATTG
>KZ148937.1:0-11835 GCA_002157085.1 Melampsora occidentalis | reverse complement strand
TACGTAACAGGGCGTGACATACTATACATTACATGTCACAGAGGAACAGGACTTGTACCCTTTCTACAGCGCTTGTACATTTCCTTTTCTCTTCATCCGGCAATCTATCATACCAGGACTAGACCAGTCATCCACTAGATGAACTTGTGACCCACACGACCCTCCGTCCCACAGTCCCACACCGAGTCATAACACGTCATTCCATCCCAATTAAACCTATATATGAGTCAGAACTACACATCCCCACAACTTTATATTTCCCACTGTCCCATAAGCTTTCCATCCACTCATTCTGTCATATTTCACACCAGACCTTATTGTATATCCCATCTATTCTGTCTACCTTTCTCTTCTCCAGTCTCTCCGTTGACATCTTCAACCCACACTACTCTGTTGATTACCCGCAGTCGCCATTTTCTTCAACTCCATTCCCACTTCATCGCAACCCAATCCCCTCATGTCTAGCTCCAAGATTCCATTAAAACAATCCCACACCGTCACGGTGTCAGGCGTAGTCAAAACCAGTGCTGTTGTGTGTTGCTTTCATCTATCTGACTTTTTCCCATCTTGACATTTGTTCTCAGCTTCCGCCATCAGATACCCGTAACTACTCATACTGCGCATGCACAGTCACCATTACTTGCAATGGATGGAACGGCGATAACAAAAAGGAGTACGACGGGAACTTTATTGCCTATTGCTCCTGTCTTGAAGTTCCACACAAGAATGAATGCTTCACAATGAAGAGTTGATTCATTCCCTCCAAGGAATCTGCATTGTTTAACATGTATTACAAAGCTGATCACAAGATCTTTGTCGGCACCAGTGAAACCTTTACCGGCGTACTTCACAACAACACCGCACTATCGGGGTTGGGGATCGTTTCAAGCCGAAGGACCATGCTGGATGAAGACGACACAAAGTCGACTCTTTGCTTTGTCATGAAGCATGTTGATTACCAGCCCCAAGTAAGACATTCTCCACTCAGACTCACACTCACCCAACTAACTATACTCTCAGCTTTGTAAGAATCAATACTTTGAGATCAAGTACCACATTTGACCGACCTGTAACATGGAGAAAAGTCAAAACTTGGTTTAAATGGGACGGGAAACGCTCATTAATGGTTTTATTGTGGATTGGGACGGCGAAAACAATTGGCTGGATTGTTGAGGTAGGCCCAGTCTCTCCCACTGATTACTAACCAGGCTCTGGCGGGCTGACATTTCTGCTTCCTTCAGGTTACCGGTGTCCCCCCATGTACCGGGAATGAAGGTGTTAGTGGTAAGCCTACCGACCCCGCCGGCCATGTCACTCCAGCTGGTCGGGTCAAACCAGCTAAGTGAGTCGTAAATCACTTCTGGTTACTTTGGTCAGTACTAACAGTTCTTCACAGACATGTTGCAACACCTTCTACTCCAAGCAACCCCGTAGCTGGCCCGTCTTCAACTCCTTTGACAGTCAGCACTACTGGGTCCACTAAACGGAAAGCCGACAACGACAAAGAGGTTCCACTTCAATCCCCTGTTGTTGGACGTTGTACCAGACCAGTCAAGTTAGTAAGATCAGTGGTGTTGATCTTTGCTTCGTAGACTAACATCACTGGTTAGGCATCTCCCCAAGGCCCCAGCATCAACTGCAGCCAAATCCAGTCGAACCCAGAGCAAAGGAAAGGCCAATGACCTCCCCAAAACTGAAGACCTTCAGCCTGCCGACAAAGCCATTTCTGACATAGGCTCTCCATTAACACCCATCCCTACAGTCTCCCGAAAGCAAACAGCTAAAAAAACACCTAATTCCAAAGCTAAAAAAAGCCAAACCGGCACCAAAGCAGCTCCCAGTAGAGGAGGAGCCTATGGAAGAGGAGGAGGTTATAGTTGAGGATGTCAGCGAAGAGGAGGCCAATGAGTAAAGCAGATCTTCCCTCGAGATTTAGCCCTCTTTCTCCCCATTGTACTATAGATCTGTAAATAATTTTGACTTTTCTCTTCTGTCATTCTCTCCAATGTAAATACCGTGTGTGTGTAAATAACCATCCTTCATTGTACCCAGCACCCCCGTTCCAAGTCATTAAACATACATGGACTCTGAAATGCCAACTTGGTTAGCCTGTGACAGTTCGCCTCTCCTACATGTGAGATCCTGCCTGACCAGACTAGCTAGCCACCTGGACTCATCACACCACGTACCTTCTGGTCAAACTCATTAAGTCATATTTGTGCCGGGCACACCTTCACCAGGAAGTCAGTTTGGCTTGGGTTGCCCAACATGTATTGTCAACACATTTCTTTTTGTTGGTATATAAGGAAAGCACAATTATCAAGAACTGAACACTTCTTGAATCCAAAACTTTTTATTTGCTTACTCTCCGTTCCTGACACTGCTAATTTTGCAATACTTATACACACCATCTAAATCCGAAGCCATTCAAATTACTCCTGACTTGGCAACAGATCACATTCCAGCCTTTTATCTCTCTGCAATCTCTACACTACCCACCTTCTTAACCTTCACCTTCATCAGACCCTAATCTGATGATTGGAATTAAGCTTCACTTCTCAAATACCCGCACACTCAGAACCTCTACCATTCGCCACATTTAAACTCACAGGTCAGTTAGTGACCTTATAGCCAAAGCCACTACAAAATCTAACCTGATGCTCCGTCAATTGCTGAAACAGACAATCCGACCATGGTGAACTTTGGCCCAGCAGTCAAAGATTTAGCTGAGAGCTCCAAGGCCCCTATCAAAGCCCGCTTTGGATCTGAAATTCCTTACAACATTGGTGCTTGCAATGATCCTTGCTCCTACTGCGGAGCTCTTCATTGGAAACTTGAACGCCAACCAGGGACCAAAACCGCCGAGACAGCTGTCTATGCAAGCTGCTGCCAACAAGGAGCGGTCAAGCTCCCAAGTACAGACCACGAAAATGAATTAAAGCCCGAGTTTGTCAAGTGCCTCTTATTGGACCAAGACAAAAGTCAGTCCACTGCTTTAAGGCTGTTCTTGATTTTTACTGACACATGCTTCTTCAGAATCAAAAGGATTCCGGTATGATATTTGTCAATATAATAACACACTTTCTTTTGCGTCGGCCGGCACAAAGCAGGACGTGAGCGTGGCTGGCAACAGAGGCAGTTGGACCTACAAGATTAAAGGTAGACTTACTCACCGGATAGGTTCGCTCCTGCCTGCTCATGGCATCCCTTGAAGATTTGCACAAATTTTCATGTATGGTGATCAAGGCAATGATGAGGCAACGGACCGCAATACTCAAGCTGGAGGTGGATTGGACGCAACCATCATTAAAGCTTTCCAAGACTTCCTCTACCGGCACAACCCGTTTGCAAATCTCTACAAGTCCGCCAAGGAGGTTCTTGAGGGAGCCTCTACCGAGACAATCAAGATTAAATCAATGTCAATCCAAGGACAAGACCAGAACAGATACAACTTTCCAACCTGTAATGAAGTCGCGGCAGTCATAGAAGGTGATGGACAGATTGGCTCAAAAGACCGTGATATTATTCTGCGCTTGAGAGATGGTCCCCTTAGGCGCATTTCCGATTTGAACACGCATTACTTGCTGTTGCGGTATCCTATTTTCTTCATGTTTGGTTCGCACGGCTGGGATGAACACTATCGCCACATGAATGAGAGACGTGAGTAATTTTGATTTCACTCCATTAAGTCATAATTAACTCTTAATTACGGCAGGTGAAAGTGGCAAAGTATCTACTCTTGAGTAGGCCGCCTTCACTCTCTTCACACAGTCAAGCAACTTTTCACCAATTCTTCAGGGAGGACGACTCCTGCAAGAATGCATTGTAGACATGTATGTTTGTGTAGAAAATTCAAGGATGAAATCCTTCAAGATGAATGAAAAGAAAATCCAAGCGGATCTATATAAGTGCGCCACCAAGGCCCTCTCAAACAATGACATGACGGTCAGGAAGAGGATCATTCTACCATCTAGCTTCATCGGTGGCCCGCGGGCAATGCATGAGCTGTACCACNATGGCCTTAGTAAAAGTCTACGGACCACCCAGTTTCTTTGTGACAATGACCGCCAACCCCAAGTGGCTTGAGATAACTGCAGCTCTTCTGCCTGGACAAACTTCGGATGACCGCCCAGATTTGGTTGCGCGGGTGTTTCAAATGAAGCTTGAAGAACTTCACAAAGATATCTTCAAATGAGGCAGACTTGGCAACAATATTTCATATGTTCATACAGTTGAATTTCAAAAGCGAGTTAACCCACATGACCATGCAGTCCTCATCAACAACCAACACTCTACGGCCAGGACCCCAGCCGCTGTTGAGCTATCAGTTCAAGCTTTCTTGCCAGACTCAGAGCAATCACCAGACCTTTTTGAACACGTGACGCAGTACATGCTCCACGGTCCGTGCCATGAGGGCAAGTCGTGCGGGAATGGCTGTCGATGCNGGAGGGCAAGTCGTGCGGGAATGGCTGTCGATGCAAGTATGGATACCCCAAGGAATTCACACCCAACACCACTATTACGGAGGAAGCCTACCCTCAATACAGAAGGCCCAACGATGGACGATTCTTCATGAAGAACGGCTACAAATACACAAACCGGGATTTTGTCCCATACAATCCATTCCTCCTGCTCAAATTCCAGTGCCACATCAACATGGAAGTTACGTTAGGTATGAAATCAATCAAGTACCTTTACAAGTATATTAGCAAAGGACACGACCGTACAGTAGTGAGTTTAGAGGTTGAGAATGAACCTAGCAACTTTGTGAACGGCAGGACACTGGCATCCCCAGAAGGTGAGGAATTTTTGCTACTAACGCCAAGACTCACTGCTGATTCTTTGTTTCTAGCCATCTGGATGTTGTACAAGTACTCGCTGTCAGGACGGTACCCCTCTATCACACAGCTGATGCTCCATCTCAAGAATCACCACATGGTTTACTTTCAAAATACAAATTCTCTTTGTAATCAAATACAGTCAGGTCAAGCTCAGAAAACGACTTTGTCAGAGTTTTTCACAATGTGCGCCCAAGGAGGTATGATACCCAGGACCAAGAGACCTGTCTGATTGCTCCTCTACGGTGATATGCCAACATATTACTGGTGGTTGAAGCCTGAAAAGGCCTGGATACGCAGGGCTAACAACACAATAGCAGTTAGCAGGCTCCATTTTGCAGCACCCAGTCAGGGTGAGCGTCATTATCTGCGGCTACTCCTAACAACTGTACAAGGACCAACCTCATTTCAAGACCTCAGGACGGTCAATGGAATCACGCACAGAAGATACCGGAGCGCAGCCAATGCGCTAGGCTTATTGTTGTCAGATACACATTTTGATGCTTGCCTCACAGAAGCAGCTGCTTGGAAGACTGGTTGTCAACTACGAGAAATGTTTGCTCTTATACTTGTCCATAGCCCTCCAGCCAATCCCATTCGGTTGTGGGAAGACCACGTTGAAGATCTCTGCAATGACTGCGAGTATCAGCTGGCCTTGGTATCCGCGGAATTAAAACCCACGGATGCACAGCTTCACAACTATGGCCTTTCCCTCCTTGAAACGTTGGTTCTTGGTATGGGCAAAACGCTTCAGGAAGTGGGACTCTTTGATGTAGACCTTCAGCTCCTGTTTGAAATTGGCGGTGGGACCATTGACGAAGAGGATAGCGCTTCTCTGGTTATGAGCGCAGCTGCCCTAGATCAATCAATTTCGACTCTAACCCCCAAACAACTTGAAATATATGAATTCATCAAAGAAGGTGTTACCTCACAGGCCGGCGCGTTGATGTTTGTTGATGGACCAGGTGGTTCAGGCAAAACCTATCTACTTAACACTTGTCTCAACTATTGCAACACAAATGACATTCCGTTTGTTGCTGTTGCTTCATCAGGTATTGCTTCCTTGCTACTGCTTAACGGGGGAACGGCTCACTTGGTCCTGAAAATACCTCTCTCGGTAGATAGTACTACCAGCTGTAATTTCACTCAGGCAGACTCGACCAGCAGATTATTGGTCAGCACCCGATTCACTGTTTGGGATGAAATCTCTATGATGAACAGGGACTCAATTGAATGTGTGGACAGGTCATTGTGTGACCTACGGGATTTGGATCAACCATTTGGTGGGATGATGGTACTTTTCTGGGGTGACTTTCGCCAGATTCTTCCAGTCCTACCGCATGGGACTTTACAAGACGCTGTACAAGCATGTATCAAAAACTCCCATCTCTGGGAACACATGGTCCAGTTCAAACTCACGGTCAACATGCGTCTGCGCAGTGACGGTGCGGATTTGGCTGTAGAACAATTGACAAGGTCATTTGCGTCATGGCTTCTCCAGGTAGGGGACGGGGCACTTCAGCGAAACCCTGTTGAGAAGATCTTGCTTCAGTATGTTCAAGTGCGACCCTTCAACGCTAATGCATTGTTCGAGAAACATGTTGTTGTTGGCTTTTACTCAGAAGTGGAATCTATTTGCAGCCAACATGGATGGGGTGGAGTTAGTGCTTACTATTCTGGTTGGGTAATAATTACTCCCCTTAACAAGACCGTAGACAGAATCAATGATTTCCTACTCAAAAAACAGGCCGGTGTAGAAAAGCAATGCAAGGCAGTGGACGCCATGGACGCTGATTGGGCTGAGCAGGTCAGCACGGACATTTTGAATTCATTTAACTTTCGCGGATTTGCTCGGTACGACCTATGCTTGAAAGTGGGTGCCGTTGTAGTGTTGATTTGCAACCTACATTTGCAAAGGGGCCTGTGCAACGGAACTTGCCTCTTGATATTGGCAACATCAGACAATGCGTTATCCTGTTTGATCATAACTGGTCCGAAATGGGGGACGGAGATTTTTCTACCTCACAGTAAGTTGAACCATCCTGGGAATCAGAATGTACCAATCACCGTTAATCGTGCCCAGTTCCCGGTTACCCTGGCCTACGCGATGACAATCAACAAGTCTCAAGGACAGACTGTTGGGAATGTGTGTTTGGTATTAGCAACACCTGTCTTTGCACATGGTCAGTTATATGTTGGTCTGTCTAGATGTACATCAGCTCAGCAAACAATTGTTTCACTTGCTGACGGAGAAGTGGAGGAAACGGTGAACGTTGTGTCCAAAGATGCCATCCAATAAGGTATGTTCATGTTCAGTTGTAATCAAGAATCACTAGCTCAAATTGTTTTGGGACAGGTATTGGCCCGTAGGTACGGCTCAGGTTTGAGCGCTGGCGGCACTGTTGTTTATAGTACCACAAATATGCAATGTAGCCTTGGTTTTTTCTCTCACTTAACCTGCTCTGACGTAGAGCAAAAAAACGTTGCATGTCAGTATTTAATCCAGAACGTTATTTGCACCAGCCTGACATTGAGGAGCAGTATATAACTATACTGAGCTAAACTGCCGTGAGACCTCATATTACAAATGAATTGTTTTAAAGTAATGATCTAATCCTTGGCTCTAAGAGGTATGTTTTTCACTACTTCCCTTGGTGCGTAAGGACGTATCCAGTGTTAGCGCCAGAACTATCCTCAATTTCTCTATTGGAAGCGCATGTTGAGACAAGTTGTGCCTGCTCCAACTGATTCAAGTCAGTGAAATGTGTTAAGACTGATGATAAATGATGATAAATGGGCTCACTGTGATCACCCACAAACGGCACGAGTGTGAGAACTGAAGGATAGTTCCATCAAAGTCAACTATGTTCCTTGGAGCCAAGACTTCAAGTCCAATCTGGTTCATACAATTGATTGAGACCTCATATATAGCAAAGTAATGAGAAAAGGCACCAAACTGTTTTTGATCAGTTTTGAAAATGTACAAAACAGAAAACGACTTACAGCATTGTCCCATGCATTGTGCATGACCCTGACAATCCAACAATCAATCTGGAAAGGAGTTAAGACGCGACGATCTCGGTGTATAACATATCCACGGCTTCTAACAGTGATTGTGGGGAATGGCGCAGGGAGTTGACTAGAGTACTCATTGAGTAACCTGATTCCTTCGGGATCCACCAAGATAATTGTATCATTTCTATTACTCCGCGCAAGAACTGACCCACTAAGATGGTAAGAAAGGCCGCAAATAAAAGTAGGTTTGTCCGATTGTTTGTGCACAAAGAATGCCCAGTGGCGCCGATAACAAGGGCGGCCGGGTAACCGCAGTGTACTTTGGAAGCATAGTCTTGGAGCACCTTGAGTAGATGGTCGTACCACCTAAAGAAAAGTTTTAAGTTCACAGCCAACTGGGCACTTTGAGGGTATAACGTACTGCCTGGTTAATGCGAAATGTACCATTCCAAACCATGGTGCATTGGTAATTGTTTGGGGTGGTCATGGCTCCAAGGAAAGGGTAGAGAAGCAGCAAAAACAACAATATAATTGGATTCACCCGAAGTAGGAAATTTCCATAGAGGACAATTTGGTTTGAGCGTAAAGCAGAGAACAAGCAAGGATATATTAATGGAGATTGGCGCGTCACCGCGAGGGGCTGGCCAGCACTGTACCTGAACACTGCAACTCAGGTGTTTAGGACAGAAGTAACTGGACCCAGAACTGGTCATGTAATGAACCTTGGCAATGAATATAGGGGGAGTGTATAAACGCATGGCCAATTGGTCAGTGCTTTCCCTGAATGGCGTCGGCTGGTTGTTGGGGCGGTCATTTGGGTTGCGGTTGGACAGGAAACCAGTGAATTACCATCGGAATAGTGTATGAAATACCAATACATCATATTCCAGAAAAAGTCAAAATCAATCTGAACACAATTCACGCAGGAAACTTTGCACCCCAATCCTATCAATTTGGTACAGGGAAAAAGGATATGTCCGAGGAGCATGGGCCAACAATGAGATGGACCGGCATCATGACCTTGAGTAACAAGGTATGTTCAGAAGTTGCCGAGCAGCACATGTGCTAATTGATAAATCTAGATCTTTTTGAAAGGGAGAAACGGTGGGTGGAATCAGTGTTTCAAAGCCTGCTTTGTGGGGCCATTTGTGGCCAGTACCAATTCAAGCTTCCAAATCACTACGGTTGATACTAGCCCTGTAGAAGACGTTACTATGGTCGCTATAAATGGGGAGGTAATTGTGCAAAATGATGGGAGTCAGACATTAATAGTGGTAGACGGGAACTTGACTCGATTACCTCAAGGCCCAGAAACCATCATAGACTCACACGTGAATGGAATTGCTGTTTGAAGTTGAGGTAGTGTGGTACTGCAAAGGAGAGCCTTTGAGGACTGGAAACTTTTGGTGATCAAGCACAATGCTTATGTAGAGCCCGTAAGTGGGGCCTGCTTCAGGGTTAAAGTTGGCCATTGTTGACATGATCCACAGTTGGGAAGGCGGGTCAAATACTACTTAGCTTGGACGGAATTCTAATGAACTATGAGTCTGATAGTCGCGTATGGTTGGTACACGTGAGTCTTTGAAGAGCTCGGTGGCTCGGTTTGATGCTAACATGGATATCAACAGATGCGAGGACTCACGAGTGAACTGGCCGCGGAGTTACAGTCAAGAGGAACATGAGGTGTGAGCTATAGTAGTGAGGTCAACATCATATGAGTAGAGTTTTCTGCGGTCCAAAGCGTAATCCTGTAAGAGTAACGACAGGTGCGAGGCCAGTTGGAGTGGAAATCTATTTTACCTGTAATGCAGGTATGAAGAGGTTTTACAAACTCTCTATGACTTACCCATTATAACAATGCTTGTTCAGTCAACTGGCGTTGATTGGTTTAAGAAATGATTGGACTAAAGTTTATCCAAACCTCTTCAGGTGAGGTAGCAGTCTTTCCAACTTCATAAGAGCCAAGAGATCAGCCGCACTAGATCAACCTACGCCTGGGTAATTGGGAAGTTACAGTGGCCATGGAGAGCTACTGCATCAGGTAAAGATGAAAGTCAACGTAGAGTGTGGGACATATTGAATACATTTAATGTATTGATGGTTAGATTTACATCGTGCTACCTGAACTCAACTTGTAGAGTCTCTTTGATACTACTGGCTGGCCTTGAATCAATACCACTGCATCATGGGAGTTAAAGAATGGAGGTAGGCTACGACGGGTCTGCAGCATTGTTGGTACTGAAATAATTAACAATTGGTTTTTACTGACGTTAACTAGCCATGCCATGCTGGCGTGGGATCGAGATTCAGGTGGGAATGGCGGCAAAGATGCATAAGGGTCAAACCCTGATATCGCATTTAAACCAGTTACAAAGAAGCTCAAAAACCTTGCGTCAAGGAATGAATGCAACAAACAAGTGCTACTTGATGCCACTAAAGGTAGCTTGACAAAATGGTTGTAGATGATCATTTGTATTGATAAAAGCATGGAAATAGAAAGGATCGGCAAACACATCAAGACTGTATGAGCTCAATGTGCGATTGGGAATAGATTACAGTGAGTGACAGTTGAGGTAACGGGTACTAGAGTGCTTGGCTCCCCGGTTCAAGTGCCTGTAGATGCAGTTGAGTGTGGCGATGAAACAGTTGATGCTCATGCGGCATTGGAACCAACGTGGGATGGCTCTGGTTGATTGGGAACTCCGCGGGTAGAGTCTTCCTGTGATCCGGGGCTAGGAAGTAAATGAACTGTTCAATAAGAGCAAGTTGTCAGTTCTGGGACATGCAGGACCGATAAAAATACAAGATGTCATTACCTGGGGAACCTTGAGTAGGACTTGCACAATATGAAGCCGTTGGGGGCAGCGTCACATGAAAGTGCGGAATGCCGCGGCGTTGCAATTCAACTGAGATGTGAACAGAAGTTGGCATAATGATGAGAACAACCTTGAAATACAACCTATCAGTTTGAATAGGAGAGTCAACACCAAGCCAGACTGTTCTATACGGTTCTGGCGCTAACCTTAGAGAAGTTGCAAGGAGGATGTATTGTATTGGGTAGAAGCAGAAAGGTGTGTAGTTGAGTTGGTTTAAGTTTGACAGTATGGTGCTGGGGGTGTCAGTTTGAAACAAGAACTGAGAACAGGCTGACATTACAAGCAGAATGAGCAAGCAGTATTAATAGTCTTGTGATGGAACATGATTGTCTAGAAGAGGGTTTGTAGTTTGTAAGTTGGAACAGTGACAGTCAGGTACCTGAAGGTAGACAAAGCAGGCTTAGTTGAACAGACAAACAAGGGCCAAATTTAGACTGAGGGCTAGATCAAGACTAATGCACAAACAAAACCAGAACGAGTACTTTCTGGGGATCTTAGCGCAGTTCATCAGTAGATAACGTAGATAGGAGGGACATTCAGAAACCCATTGGATGAAGCTGAGCACCGGTCAACTAATGAACCAAGTCAGTCCCTGCCGCAAAGTGAGAAGAGCGGGAAAGTGTACACTGATAATCCATTCCTCGTGGTAGGGTTTGTATCCAAAAATGGTCCCGTCAAGGCCTAAGATGGTATCAATTTCAAAAAGTTCAAGGCCAATCGCCTGCATCGTTTGAGCCTGAAGTGTATATTCAACGCAAAATGACACTGTATTAGGGGGGTTCAAGTTGATATAAATCGGACTTAAAATTGGTTTTAGGTACTGCTCGGGGAACCTAAATTATAGTTTTATTTATAAACAACGCAAGCATCTCCAGAGGTGCTTGAGATGTCTATAAATAAAAATAAATTATAAGTCACGACTTATAATTTTAAGAAAGTCGACTTTTCTTCTGTTCCAAAAAAAACGTCTGCTTTTAAACAAAATGTCTTTATTTTTTTGTAAGGAGACGTTTCAAAGGGATATATGCAGTTCCCAACCGTCTTGGTAAAAAAAAGAGCCCAACAATGTAGTTTTTTGTTGTATTCAACCGTCAGTCAAAAAAAAA
>KZ148932.1:0-13440 GCA_002157085.1 Melampsora occidentalis | reverse complement strand
CTTTTGAAATCTGTTGCTCTTGTGACATGACCTCACTTTTGCAAAAGTGACATGGGACAATTGCTTGTGAAAAGTGTAAGAGTACTGTAGACCTCTGTAGACCTATACTCAGCAAACTCCCACTCTCGTACCACGCGAGTAATGCGAGCGAGGAACCTACTATGACAAACTGGCACGCTTTGACCTGTGAGAGGAATTTAGTTTTAGTGAGAAATATTTCCATCGCTCAGAACTGTCAAAATCTGGGTGCTTTTATGTGTAAGCGGAGCGTTGTAACTGCAGTTACAATTGCAAATTCGCCAAAAGCATCCAACTTCAGGTGCAAAAACAAATAGTGTGAGAAGAACTCGTGAGAGTTTCTTGATCGTTGACCTTGACGTTACTAGTTTACTTTGTTTTCAAACCACCTATTCAAACATGTCAATTAATATAAAACGACCAGCAAAGCTCAGCAAAGGGGTTGGTGATTTTCCTCTGTTGTTCTTTTGCAGTCTCATTTTCTTCGTAGCTCGATTTATACTCAATGCTCGAGATGGCTTCGATTTTTTCAGTTGTGGTTTTCCTGCTGCTCAGTAGCCTCAAAGCCTACGCCCAGCCTGGCCCGTGTGATGGCCACTGCTTTGCCCATGATCCTTCCTTGATTCAACACACTGATGGCACTTGGTTCCGCTTCAATACCGGTAATGGAATTGGAATATGGAAGGCACCCGCGCTTGCTGGGCCATGGGCATACGTTGGTGATGCCTTGAAGGGTGGATCATCAATACAGATGGCAGGACGCGATTACCTATGGGTCAGCGGACTTTCATTCTTCATTTTGTTCGTTTGCTGACATTGACAAGGCCATAGGCACCAGATGTATCTCGGGTCGGCACAACGTACTACATGTACTACACAGTTTCCCAATATGGTTCAAAAACCTCGGCAATTGGCCTTGCCACAAGCTCGACAATGGAGGTAGGCTCGTGGACAGATCATGGGGGGATAGGGGTGAAATCTTCAGACAATTCGCCCTATAACGCGATTGATGCCAGCCTCCTAGCATCTGGAGATAAGTACTAGTAAATGGACCGATCATACCTCTTTGCTTTATCCTGTTTTCACTAACCCGATCCACTGTCCGAATTGTAGCCTCGTCTTTGGATCCTGGAACCAGGGAATCTACCAAGTCGCCATGGGCTCTCCTCCAAATAGGAAAACCGGGTCTAGTGCGGCCATCAACCTGGCATCTGATCCCAGCGGCGCTCATACTGGCGAGGGGCCAACATTATTCCACTACAATGGGTGGTATTACCTTCTTTATTCCTCCGGTATATGTTGCGGTTATCAGACTAAGAAGCCGAATCCCGGCGAAGAGTACAAGATTGTCATGTGTCGTAGTAAATCGCCTACATCGGGGTTTGTTAACAAGGCTGGTGTTGATTGTGTGAGCGGCGGGGGAACAACACTATTAGCTAGTCATGATAATGTCTACGGTCCTGGTGGACAGTGCGTGACTCATTCTTACCTGTCCTGTCCTCTGGAGTTCAAACTGATCCATATTGGCGTTCTTTTGTAGAGGTGTGATTGAAACCCCCGAAGGCCTTCTTCTCTACTACCACTACACCAACCCTCAACATGGTATTGGGGACGCCGATAATCTGTTTGGTTACAATTATTTATCATTTCCAGATGGATGGCCCGCTGTCTGATTTGGGTTGGCAATCTGAGAGATTTTGCTGGATTTTTACTGCGTGACCTTTTTCAACTTTTGCAATGGCAGATTCTGCATAATCTTTTTTATTCTGAATGTGTGAGTAGGCTATCCATGAAAGTGCTCACAGAAGTCCTTGTTACATTTGCTATACATTTGGATCTTACGAGTGACATAATCTTTTTGTGAGAGATGACGCAGTCGATGTTGGATTGCGGTTGAGTGTAACACCCGAGTGCAAGACCAGCAGGCACAGATAGAGTTAACAGTCAAGGAAAAGATTGATGTCATCAGCTTGAGGTTGAGATAGTGATGTTGGAGAAATGCTTCAGATCATTTTGGAGCTGGTTGGATTGTCGAGGGAGAGTGAGCAGGAAGTGTTCATTTGAAAGGCGTTGAAGGCAAAATTGACATTCTAAGATGTGGCTAGCAGAGGTGAAGGGCCGAGGGAGCTTTCTAACGTGTAATGGGGTTACATCGGATGCGCTGACCTACGTGCAACTGCTGGTAAGTCGGGGAAACTTTTCTCATGAAATTTTTCAGAAGTTGAGTAATCTCTTCCTCTACACCCACAAATGAATTGCAAAGCACAATTGAGTTGATATTTGAGAGGTGAAACTAGAAAGTGCTTATCAAAGTAATTGCTGCGTATACAAAGAGATATGTGTGCACGTGCACGCAAGATAAATCAGGAACCACCCTGACATCAGCTAGTACGCTTCCACAATATAAGGTAGGAAAAGTGGTAAGACATTCCAAGTGACGTCTTTCAAGTGTCATATCGTACATAAAAGGTATCTTCTCAAACTATACAAAAGACAAAGACTTTACAAGTCAAGGCTGAATAAAAATCCAATAAACGGTATTCTTCAGTCAACAAAAGTGTTGATATCATTCAAGGCTCACGTGAACCTCGTTCTGCCTTTTGATACTTTAAAATCCATGGGTGACTAGCCACCTGTGGTAATGGCAACCGATCTTGGGGTTCATGTTGTAAGAGCTATCAAATAACACACACTTAGTTTATGAAAGACTTTAGTCATCGAATGAGAGGTGGTGACTTACCTTACGGATCAGATCAGCTGCTTCTGCTGAAACAAAACTCGGCACCTTAAATTGTACTTGTGAGATCTTTTTGTAGGTAGCTGGTTGTGAAGAAGAGATATGCAAATCAGCCTGAAGAAATCATAGGCACGGGTCCAAGGGAACTGTGTGGGCACGATATGAAGGAAGAATAGGATGATATGTAAAGAAGATACATACCATTATGTCCACTGAGATCTTCAAATGGTGGATTGCCTACGATAAATTCGTATGTCAAGACTCCGAGAGCCCACAGATCGACCTTCTCATTGTGGTCTTTGCCTTCAACCATTTCTGGCGGTAGGTAGTCCAATGTACTACACAAAGTAGACAAATCGTTGATTTCATAAGCTAAAATCTCACCAGGCTAAGTCATCATAGACAGGTCGACGAATCCCAGGCACCTACCCGCACAAAGTTTTCCGACGGTTCCCAGGCGCGTGAACACTCCAACCAAAATCAGCTATCTTCAGTTCACCTTCAACGCCCAATAACAGATTTTCAGGCTTGATATCTCTGTGAATCACATGCTTCCCGTGTAGATAATGTAAAGCATCGGCCATCTGAGCAATGTAACGTGCTGAACGCTTCTCACTAAATCTTCCATGGCGATGGAGTTGTTTATAAAGTTCTCCTTTGCCCGCAAATTCAAGCATGAGGAAGATACGCTTTTCGTCATGGAAATATCCATATAATCTCAATACGTTTGGGTGACTGGACATGCAGGAGATCGGTCAGTCACGCGTATATCAATCGATGTTCATCCAACAACGTTATCCTCACCGAAGATTACTTTGGATCTCAATTTCCCGACGCAATTGTTTTTCGACTTTACATTCGACGAGTTCTTTCTTGTAAAGACATTTGAGTGCCAAGATGAAATGAGGAGGGGATTTGGTTCGAACCATATAAACTCTCCCAAATTTGCCCTTGCCTAAAGCGCGACCAATCTCAAATGAATTCATACTCCATTGAGGTGTTGGACGTTTGTGTCTAAGTGAGAGAGGGTAGAGTAAGATGGTTGAGCATGGAGCTCGACAAAGCAAGGAGAATAGCTTACAGAGGCGAAGCTGAGTCAACATCGAGTAGATCTTCGTTTGGCTTCTGACCAAGCTCCCAATTTCCACGCCCAGTTTCGTCATCCTTATCAATACCACCATCGTATTCGCCTATCTCCATACCAGAGACCGCTTCAGGCTGATTGCACATCGAAGGCGGAGGGTGAGAAGGAGGGGCTCCGAGAGTGTATGGCTTCTGATTCTTGGTCTTTGGTTGCGATGAGCCCGGTAGATAGAAGGAGGAAGCAGGATCGACTTCAGGGTGGTTCTTATCCAGTATACTTGATTGAATACCAATGCTCGCTTGGGCTTTGGCTAGGGATGCAGAAGAGTGATTTGTGCCAATCTTGTTGAGCGCGGAACGAGAGCTGTTGGAGGTGTTTTGTGAGGAACTCGTAGGCTGAAAAGGACAATAAATGTCAGTATTGATCGAGGAAATTGATTTTACTCAGAACTAACCTTGACGTTAGAATTGCTGGCATGGGTTGGTTTCTTGGCTTTGGAGGTCTTATCATCCAGTCGAATGCTACTCATACTGTTTTCAATTTGGTCGATTTGTGAAGAACCTTTTTGCAGGATTTTCGAAGTCATCTCGTTTGAGGTAAGAGAGAGTTCGTATGTATGAAAGGCTCGTATGAGAAGTTGATGATAGGAGTTGAGTTGAGGATGAGAATGCGTTGGATGAGAAAATTTAAAGTGAACTTGTAGAGATTGGAATTTGTCTATCCAAACTTGTGAATACTGAAAACAACTGTCTTGTATGTAACTTTTACGCGCTCGAAGTCCGGCACTCGCGTCTTGTGCCAATAGGAGTTACTCCGATGCTGGCCCGTGACTCAGTGAGGCCTCCACAACTCATTATGGGATGGGCTCTTCGCCCAAAGTTACCTTGTGGGGACTGAGGGACTTGCTCTTCGCCCCGACACCATTTCCCAACAAGCATGCAGCTCAAGCCTGCGTTGGTTCATGGGCGAAGCTGTCAAATGAAATATCTCCATCAGGAAGATCCAACTTCTGCACCAAAAATGATAGCCAAAGCTGAAGGGCTTTGAAGAATTATGGTATGAGAAGTTGTCCTTTGTGATGCTTGTGAGCTCACTCTAGCGCAGAAACCTCATGAGCCAACTGTCCTTATCCACAAGCCATGCATATCTTGATTACTTGTGGTTCATGCCATCAAGCAATTATGTGTATGTAGGTATTTAGATGCGTACGACACAACGCAGGTGAATAATGGTGGTATGATGAAGCCAAGGAGCATGCTGTTTCTATGGGTGGAAGCTGTGCTGGAGCTCTTCTTGTTAAAAATATTCGATGGAATGAAGTTTAAATACGCCCTGGATCCTACGAGGACCGATTTCCTAGCGTGGACGAGCAAAAGACATCCCTCGAACCGGGTTCGAACCGGTGACCTACAGATGCACAGCATCCAGATTGTCCAATTACAGTCTGTCGCTCTTCCAACTGAGCTATCAAGGGTTGAGACGGCAAAACCAGCTAGAGTTTTGTTTTTTTCTACTTCACCACATCACGCAATGGAAATGCCATTCCACATCTCAATTGAGGCAAGGATCCATGGATAGAAGATATTCTGTCTTCATGATTGGATGCACATTCCTTGCTTCAAAGAGACCGGAATAATTGACATGGTAGTCACAGGACCACCATTTTGAAGGGATGATGATGTGTTGGGAGAGTAGAAGAATGACACTGTACACATAATACCTAGAAAGATAATTTTTATGAAATGATGGTGGATCTTTATGAATTTTTCATAAGCAGTTCTCAAAGTTATCCTAGTTGTGAAAACCCCATGTTGACCCACTTGATTTTTTGGGTGTGATCCGTCAATAACTGTCAACTTGATATTAAACAAAGTTACTGCCAAAAATCATCTGGGTTATTTGAAAACCAGGTCAACTTTGAGAGCTGCTCTACAAGAAGTATGAAGTGTTGGTTGACTAGGATGTGAGTCCAAGACAACCAATTGCAGTTCATTTTGTTTGAACATAACCCATGGATGAGAATTGGATGAGTGTCAAGTAGCTCTCCTTTGATCATATTCAACAATTCCAGAGACCTTCATACCCTTGATTATCACAAAAACTACACCAGGAATCCAGAGACGTAGACAATCAATGAGCTCTGGAAATACCTCATAGTGCTTTTTTTATAACATTTCAATAATTGGACCCAAAGACCCACAACATTAATGTTTGGGGATCAAGAAGATGGATTACATATACTTCTTTCATGAGTCACAATGTGATATGTGGTAAATTTTGTCTTGGTGTTTTGGTGGTATGTAGAGGACAATGGTGTAGGTCAACTCACACATTGTTATTTTTCTCACAGTATAGCTATAGGCTGTGAGATTCCGTTACTACATGTTGGGTTTTGACAATGCATGTCTATAGAGATAATCTCTGGACCTCTTGTGCCTGTGTTTGTTTCTGTGTTTGTCATGAAATCCTTAATTTTTGTATCACCCCTTGCTTATGCTCCCAGCTCCTTCTTTGTGGTTGAGAATGTAGGAAGTTGAGAGGAGGATTTATTCATTGTTTTGTATCTGTTTTCTTTACTAGACAGCATTCATCATCTTTTTTGGTCCTTTTCATGTTTTATCAACCTGCTTTTCTGTGTACAATGTGGTAAGATGATCAACTGCTTCTACATTTTTTGTCCAGTTCACTCAGTGTTCATATTAACATATGTTTGTCCCACTGTTCTTGCCTTCTACTTCAGTATTTGTGTTTTCAGTACCATACCAATACAATTTGTTTTGAATAAATCACCATTATGGAATTGGAAGCTTAGGAACCTCTGCCTTTTTTTCAACCTGCTCTTCTACAGGTAGGATGTCAATGTCATGATAATCCACTGCTTCTACCTTTTTTTGGGGTTCACTACAATCTGACACTCATAGCTGTCTGTACAAATAAGGACTTGAGATAGTTCATGATTTTTACCCCCTTAGGCTTTGGTGAGTTCACTCAGACCACATAGTCACGCTGGCTCCATTTTCTCTGGTGTAACAGTATAGAATATTGATTCACATCAGATTTTCCATGAGCTTGAGCTGCTTCAACTCAGCCTGAGGCTTTAATTGGGATCTCATTGTATATCTAGTATCCATGCAGTTCCTCCTTGAATCTGTAGTCTAAAAAAACTGATCTATCAATTCCTCATCTATTTGAAAGGGCCTAATGGATGTAAATCCTAATCTACTTTTTTGTTCCCATGCCTCTGTAAGACAATTGAGGGGATACAAGCAAAATGCTGCACTACTCAACTGAAACCACCTTGACTGCTACAACCAAGAACTAAAAGAGAGGAATTGTTTGGTGGTTTATTTCTTCTCAAAAACTGACAGAGCTTCTTCCTTAATATATGGTCCATAGAAAAACAATATTTGTGTACAACAATTGTTGACCCTGACCAGTTTTCTTTCTTTGAGCTGCTCATAGCTAACTAGACCCCAGTAAAGATTTTGGGGAATGAATGTCAAACAAAGCGACAAATTTCATGAATTCCCAATGGGGTTTCCATCACAGCCATGCCATACCAGTATCCTTTAAGAAAGATTGAGTGTATGACCTTGAAGATCATCAAGAATGCTGAGTGGATTGTCAAAGTTTCATACTTCTGCCTGCCTGATGCCTTGTGCCATGTACCTGGAAGGCTACTTTCTTGAGATCTGTGTGACTCTTTGATACAGTCAAAAATGATAAAAACACCCACTGATGAAGGGTGCATTGTTTTGATTATGTCAATAAATCAACATCCTCATTGTGATATGTTAAAGTTGTAGTCCTTGAATGCAATGAAACCTTACTGTTTTTCAAGTGTATTCACATTCCACTGTTTGAGAGATATGTTTGCCTTATTCCAAGTTTGATGGTTGGAGCCATTGAGCATTGCATTATAAATCTTGATCACAGCATATAAGTAATGATAATTACATAAGGCTCTTTTCAAACAATATGATCAGAATTGTCATTTCTTTCACAGCCTGACAATTGAAGGTGAGGCTGCAGTGAAGTTTCAAAGCTGGGTCATACACATATAGTGGTTTGGTGGATCATGCAAAGCAATGAGATATGTATGTTCTGCTATCTTTGATTTGAAAAGTCAGGCATTGATCAACATCAATGCCTTGAGCAACCCATCAAGAGATCACCTGAATATGACGACTCAGCTCCTTTGTTAAGATAAATGTAATCAGATAGTAAGCTTCAAAAAACATCCATAGACCGTGACCACATGATATCATTCATTTCCTGAGATATGGACAGGTATCCTTGACATTTGGTAACAAGGATTGAGAGTGTTTGGGTATATATACCGCAGTTGGTCATTGCACAAAACTCATTTAATCTTCCTGGATGAGATACCCCACAAGGAGTCTAGCCACCCCTCACACAGAGTAATGTCAACAATGTTAAACTAGTTCAGACAAGGCAAAAGAGAGCGCAAAATCTGGAGAACCACGCTGATCACTATTGCAAACTAGGAAAGGATGATGAGAGGACTGCTGATATCAAAAATTTGGATCAGCATTTTGGATTAGGATTTTGAAGAGCAGATAAGACAGAAGGGGAACTGATGTGTAAGCAGCCTGAGTGGTCAAAGATTAAGCGAAGCCTCCTTCTCTGCCTCATACTCTTGGATCTTCGCAAGGATAGCGAACGAGAGCGAGCATGTGTAGGTTGTACTGTGACAACCCATACACTCCGCTCGAAGGTTTCTGGTGGTATGGGATATGTCAAGTTAACCATTTTTTTGTTGGGCTTGAGTTGAAAAGCTAAAAAGCACGGCACCACTCACACCATCTTCCCAATCATCTACATCCATCATGCAACAGCCCACAATCAATTTCAAGCCAAAGTACACTCAGCCAATCACCTTGGATGCTCTGCTGGAGTTAGATCCTGGTTTCATTACAGCCGAGATATCAAGATTGGAGAACTCTATCAATCACTTGACACGGTCAAATTCTGATTTGCTATTGGCCGAAAAGGAGGAAGATGATGCAGCAGAGCGTCAAGTGTTTGTACTGGCTCGAGAAGAGAACGAAGACGTTATGTAAGTTGTTTTTGCGCCTCTTGTGAATGATTTGAATCTGACGATGTGGTACAGTGAAAGTCAGAGGGAACGAATCACGATGATGAAGCTTGCTCTACATCAGATGATCGGCGTAGACTCCGAGGGCCCACATTACGCACAAGATAAGGCAAAGGGAGGGGGGGTCGATGAGAACACTAGCAATCAAACTGTGAGCCGGGAGTTGACCAGTGTAGATGAGGAAACGGGTGTATTCTTGTAATTTAGGGCCGTTAAACAGTCGAATGATAAGTTGGACAGGCTATGGCTCATAGAATTTGCAAGATGATAGGTGGCACGGCAGTTGCAATTCTAGCTGGGTGCACATCGCATATTGCATAATTCAAGGCAGAAACAAATTGGATTGAAGGGCATGAATGTACAAAACGGGAGTGATTCCAATTAGTGACCAGCCCTTCGGCTTTCGGCAATAACACCAGTGAGCTCATCGACTTTGCGCTTTGCACGTCGAAGGGTACCGAGCTGTGCGAACGACCATGTTGTCAATAACTGCGATAAATACAGAGGATGGTCAAGCAGCCAATCCACTCACCCTGCGTTTGGTGAGTTTCCTAGCCTTTTTGTCCTTTGAGTTTCGGATGAGTTCCATCACACGTCGTTCATAAGGAGCGAAACCGGCGACCTCGCGTACGATAGAGCGGACAAACTGAAACAGACGATCGATGTGAATATCAGGACAAGTGGAGATTTGAGGATGCAAGTGTTCAATAGCGTACGGTGGTACGCTTGGAGGCGTGACCCTTGCTGTAAGATGGCTTGTTAGGGAGCACACGAGGAGTAGTCTTGTGTCCAGAGTTGAGACCCCTGGGTAGACCTAGAGATGTGATAATAAAGTCGCAAAATCATTCAGCTTCCTTCCACATGAGCTATTCCAGAAAATTGGAGTTTCATGATGCGTGGCGAAAATTGGCTACATAGCCAAGGTGATCGATGGAGGAGATGTCTAACCTGTGCGGACTGGGGCCTGTCGTGTGGATTGGGTTCGTGCCATTGCTGAAGTCTTGAGGGGAGAGATGTCTTGAGGTGGGATTTGAGCTCCGGGGTACCGTTGAACTTTCCCTATCTTGAACCGAGTGTCTCTGCGCTGGCCTGGCGGGAGGGGGAATTGAAACCTAACGATACTCTCACCAACTAGGTCAAGCGATTTTCAACCGCCCCGGACGCTCTCAATTTTACACACCTACCTCAAGTGCATCTGTCGCTGATTGTAAACTACTCAACCTCAACCTCACGCCCCTCAAGACACGATGCCACCGAAGTCGAACCCCAAAGCCGATCCTAAGGGTTTGCCGCCTATCTCATAACACCTCGAATTTTGGCGAATGTTGATGTTAACCTGTGATTTATGATGCTTTGTCCTGCCAGCCTCTGCCGCCAAGCCTCAAGTAGCCAAGGCTAAGGCTGCAAGGAAAGCAGTTGTGAAGGGGACTACTTCAAAGACCCAGCGCCGAGTCCGAACCTCTGTCACCTTCCGTCGCCCTAAAACGCTTCGATTGGCACGAAAGCCGAAATACCCCCGAAAATCCGTCCCTCATGCCCCTCGAATGGACGCCTTCAGGACATTGGTCCGTCCTCTCAACACTGAAAGTGCCATGAAGAAGATCGAGGACAACAACACCCTTCTCTTTATCGTTGACTTGAAAGGTGGGCCCATCTGTGTCTCATTAGCACTTGCTGGCCGTTGACTCAGTTTCCGCTCTCCTGAAGCCAACAAACGACAAATTGCCGATGCCGTCAAGAAGCTCTATGAGGTTACACCTGCCCGAATCAACACCCTGATCCGGTGAGACTCTTTTCTCATAGCAAGTCCGTAACTCTAGCAAACACTGAACGTATCATCTTTTGCCCCAGACCCGATGGCAAGAAGAAAGCTTTTGTAAAACTACAGCCTGAGGTTGATGCTCTGGACATCGCTAATAAGGTATGTCAAAACTTCTTAACTTGCTTCTTATTGTGTGTCTGACGAAATGGTTCTTGGTTTAGATCGGTTTCATTTAATCATCTCACTTTCCGTTCAAACCATCCTTACTGTTCGCACACACAATATGCTTTCGGAGACATTACCTTACCTAACTACATGTACTGCTCCAATCAAATTATGCTCGGGTACATCGACACTACCTCGTTTACCTCCGCAACTGAACGTCTTTCCACGTGCCCCTGTAAACCTACAACCATGCCCTGCCTTCCTCACTTGGTCAAGCCATGCTTCCTTGCAACATTTCTGGTTATATCCACATGATTCATTGGAGAGCGCGGGGTATGCTGAGTACACCCCACCGTGGATTCCTAACTCGGCGCATCCAATGAAACATTGCGTCCTTTAAACAACCATTGCAAACAATCAGCTATGTGTGACATGGAGAGATGCATAGCTGCCGAGTCTCCGTTAGGTTAGTTTATTGACTCTTGAGTGAGCGAATATCTGCATCAAAAACGCACTTGCCTTGTCGGTCTGACCTCATTGAAGTTCAATCTGCTTGAAATAATGGATGTAAGTGTCAGGATTTCTTGAATGACACAGCTTTCGTATTGAATACGAGAGCTGGAATCTAGAGAGGAACCAGATGATAACGCCTAGAAAGTTGGAGCCAGTTCCCAAATCCCTCCCCGTGTGATTGAGATGATCAGAAATGTACTTTGACCCCCTGTGTTCAAATAGAGGCAATGGCCAAGAGAAGCCACCTGTGACAAAAGGTTCCATAGGGTTGTGTGCTGTGTCAGTTAATTCACAGTGGTTGTTTTTGGATTTGAATCTGATCACTGAATCTAGCACTGCAAATGATCCTCACTTGAAATCCACAAAGATCACTGCACAATGGGACTTCTTTGTCTCAAATATGACTACCAAACAACAGGATACCTGAATCCAATGTCCATAGCACCCAACTTCCTGATCTAAGACATGGATTTATAGGCTCATTGCCCTAGCGTTCAACTTTAGTAAATATATATGTACAGCCATCCAATGAATGTGTTTGAGAACATCCACAGACAGCATCTTGTCAGCACCATCAACAGGAACCGTGATCCTCAATTTTGCATGTTACTACTGGTGCCACTGATGGGCTGGGCAGGTGTGGCAGGCACAATCATGGAACATCATAGCAACCATTGACCTGATACCAATTGCTGGGTCAGCATTGAGAGCCTCAAGCCATGGTCTATCAAGTTGATTGGGCCATCAAGAACAAGAAGTGATTCACTGGTCAGGAAGCTTCAGAAGAGGAGAGAGACTTGAATTGTTTGCTTTGTGGTATGGTTGCAAGTGTACTGAATGAGAATGAATGAAGTAAAGCTAGGTAACACAGTACAGGATATTTTGAACCCCCCAAAAGCACATAGGTGTTAAATTACTCAACAAAGCATCAGGAGGACCCCAGAGACCTCCTATTGAGGTACATGATGTAAGAAGAATTGCACTACATACACTTCCACACTATTTACATTCATAGAAACTTGTCAACTTTGCTTTCTCCTCCCTCACCAATGCCTAGCAAGAAGCAAAAGACTTTGTGGAGTTTGAATTCAATGCTTGTACAAGTCACACCGGGCAAATTGAGGTCATGCAGTGTATACAGGTTGCTTGGTCATGTGGAAAACATAAAATATTCCTGTGCCCTGGGCTATGTCACGGCTACATGACATGCTCTCATGTATGACACCACAGCCACTCATACCAGTGACATGGGCATCTGGCAGGCAATAATGGTCCCATACAGAGACCGTGAGCAACTTATAGCTATGTGACATGTACAATTCAGTACTCATTCAAATACATGTGATTGGGATGATTGATACAAAGTGCATACAGGATGGGGGGTCCTGCATGCCTGACAGGTGCTCCAGGCACATGCATTCAGGATTGCGCAACATGTATGCACTGCATGACCTGAAATTGCCCGGCGTGAGTGTGAAGACTTTCTAATGTGGTTGACAGGGAGTCAAATACACAGCAATTCACTGCAAGCTCGAGGCAATAAAAAAATGCATCACACACCTCAATAGTAGCTCTCCTGGGTCCTGTACTCGGGGCCAACTGAAAGGAAAATATGTTGGGTTGTATATATTCAGTATCAACTAATTGGACAGAGATTGCCAGTCATCTTCTGCATATGCAAGTCAACTGTTTTGCATCATCTAGCAATGGGTTGACTGGGCCTCAACTTCCCAAGCTCCAAGTCCCTTTCTTTGTCATCTAACATTTGAAAGCTTGAGAGTATTAGCAAGGGATACTGCACTATACTATGCTGGACCTCAAATATACTTGGTATGGTATAGTGCAGTATAGTATAGTATAGTATAGTTGAAATATACCACAGTATATTTATAAAAACTTGTCAAAAACCTGTATGGGTGTCTCTCAGGTATATTTGTTAATCCAAACATACTGAGTATATTTTCAGCATAGTATAAGTCACAGGGGCCAAAACAGAAGCTCACATAGGGGTGAGCATATCTCTCTTTCCTGAATTCTCCAAA
>KZ148921.1:0-12991 GCA_002157085.1 Melampsora occidentalis | reverse complement strand
CAGAAGTTTTTGGATGACATTTTGGGACACTTTTGGGACCCAAAACACGAGTTTTGAATACCCCTATTGAACAAATCAACGAAAAAAAGCAAAGCGAAGACAAATACAAAAAAGATGTTGCCCTCCTGGTAAGGAGATAAATCGTCACTTCAAATTCACAATAATGAATTCAATCCGGTTCACCAGCTGGAGGAACAAATTATTAAATCAATTCAATCTTTGCAAAGCTGGTAGGGACGAATAGGGAAAACGAATCCCATCATGAGATGAAGATGATGTCCAACGAGTCAAATCAAATCGACACGCGATGGACTGCCCTTGGTCGTCCACAATAAAGCCGCAAGAAATGAGTGGGGAGAAAGCGATGGTTGTAAACGGTCGAGGTTTTTATAGTCGGTCAGACAGTGACGGGGGATACGCGGGCTGCGGTGGTTAGCCGATCTCCATGGGTTTACACATGCTCACTCCTATTCGAATCCTGACCCATAAGCATGAACAGCAGTTGAACGTGATTTTCATGAGTGCGAACTGCTGTGCAACAATGCAGTTTGAGATAGACTAGTGAAGAGAGATCAGCATTGTGACTGCTTAAGACCGAACTTCACTTTCAACGTCGATCACGCTTAACTCTTGCACCAACTTTTCCTCAACATATTCAGTCATTTGGATTCATGGATCATGTCGAGGTCACCTTCCGCGGCGAGACTGTTGATGACCTACAGGTGGGTGACCTTTATACTCGAGTGATTCACAATCAACTGACGCCATCGAATGTACTCTTATCTATGATGCTTTCGGCTGTAGCTACCACCGGCCATGACCATAAATTCTGAAACGATTATTGCAAAGGCCTTGGAATGTTAGCCGGTGTTCAGATCTCATCCACTTGTCTATCCCATGTGCGAAACCTGGCTGGAAAAAAGTCGTCGAACAAATGTCCATCTAGCTTCTCGCTTTAGAGCGGATTCAGCCAGCGAGCCAACATCCCGATATGAGATCTTTTTTTTCAAGCGATGTACTTATTATTCTTCCTATCTTACTTAGTTGCTTCGATGAGGGAATTCGACATTTTACCGGTGATTGATTCTCAAACTCGAAGGTGAATCATCATTCGGATCTGAAGAACAAGAAGATCTAATATATGTTTCTGGCCTTAAATAAATCCACTCAACCCGAAATACACAGACCACTCGGTTATCTCGACACGAGCAAGCTGAATTCATCCATTGATCTTCAAGCTCCAGCCCAACAGCTCATGACCAAGTTTCGCCGTCAAAAGGCTTATCAAAGTGCGCATCTGATTTCACTTCACGTTTAAAGGACGATGGACATGCCGATGTATACCAACTCATTTTTTCTCTCGAAATTAGTCATCAGCCCTGGTACGCCTCTCGAAAAGCTGGCCGAATTCTTCAAGTCAGAGAGATTTGCCATCGTTACGGACACAGAACGTCGATTTGTGTTAGCTATCGTAGTGCGAGAGGATTTAGAGAAGTAAGTAGTATCTGAAGTACTATAATAAGATGCCAGTTGAGTAGCTGAAGAATTGAGCAATATCGTTTTCTACTTTTCTTGTAGATATATCAAGCGAAGGTATGGCACACAATGAGGAGTCTTTCACCAACAAGTTTTTTTCCCATTGAGTAATTTACCAGAAGATATCCACATACATATTATTGGTGATCATGATAGGTCATAAGCAGAATGGGTTGTAAGTTAAATTATGTGAATTTCGATCTTTGTTGTTTCAAGTGACCCTTGTATATTCATATCCCGGGCAATCGTAATCAAGCATGCCATGTTCATCTTCTACGGCATCTGATTAGATCATCTTGTTAGAAGTGAGGAGAGCCAATATCCATATCTCACAAACTCAGAAAGCTCTCCTTGTCCACCAAAATAAAGGAACCATCACTTTAGTACATATTGGATGTCATAAACTCATGATTCGCCCTCACCCTCAAAATTGAATCACAGAAATATTGAAGGCAGTGAGACGATTTTTGCTGATTTGATTACATGTTCAGAATGTGCCTGCAGTATTTGAAAACACCATTTTTTCGCCCTACATTCTCTTCCAAAGCTCAAGTGCTATGTATGTGAGGATCTCAAATTCCAAGCTGCCTGCCCTCTGAAATGTTTTTCAGCCAGATATCATCATGCATAGCACCACTCACCTATCCCCAATATTGAAAACATACAATCTCATTGTAACTCACTATCAGGTATGAACTAAACCCGCATGAATAAGCGGGATATCTCAGTTCAAGATCACAGCAGTCACAGTGAAGGATCAAATAGTTCATCCAAGGACTTTTTACTCTTTTTCCGACTTCAAATTTCAATCTTGAACTCTAGCAAAATTGCATGTCAAAAGGGAAAGGCGCGCCAAAGGGATTTGAGCTTCACTTGAAAGTTGACTCAGTGTGATGGGCCAATCCAAATTATAATCAAAATATGTAGTTAAACTTACATACATATGTACATACCTAGATAGTTACAGTGTATATGCGTATGTTGAGGGTATGCTTGTAAGTGGTAATCTTAGCTTTTTGATTTCAGTCATCAGTCTTCATTACTTCACTTCACTTCACTTCACTTCAAACCATATCATGTCTTCATCATCCTCATTAACTCAACTTATTCGACGTTGTACTTTAACAATACCAGGTTAGTCTCTTCTCATAAATTCAAACTTTCAACCCTAGACCTCTGTATGATCGGACAGCCTACTAACTAACAATTTGACCATTCGAAGCCTCTATCCAAACTACCTCCACTCGAAGGACACCAGCTATCCCGATCAATACCCTTCAAATCAACACCTCATCTTTTTCAACATCAACCATTAATTTCGTAAAAACCAAAGCACAAAAGAAAGAAATCAAACGACAAAAGACAAAAGCATATGAATCACTTAAAGAACAAAAACGAACCACATTAGAAAAAGAAAAACCAGATCCGATCTTAGGTTATTCCACTTCAAAACCCAAAGATTATCTTACATGGGAAAATTGTGAATTAAATCAATTAATCTTAAAGAATGAAGATGTTTGGTCTGGAAAGTTAGATCCGAATCGAGCAGATGATCAACCTCCAAAGATCTTAAATTTCGGTTTAACAGATGATCATAAAGAACTCTTATTCGAAGCTTTACCATCTGTTAGTAGTCAAAAATCGATCCTAGAAGTCACGAATTTTGAATCAGTTCAACAACAACGTCAAGAAAAGAGTGTTGTAGAAGAATCTATTAAACAAAAGGCTTTGACTCGGATCTTGGATTTAAGGAATGCTGATTCAAGAGAGATTGATAAAGTTAATAAATCTCGTATCATCAAAGCTTTCTCTCCAAAACCAAGTCTTGATGAAGAACAAAAGCTAGATCCAGGTTGCGCTGAAGTTCAAGGTATGAAATATGCAATCTTTTCACCCTACTTACCTTGCTCTAGTCATCAACTCGCTCTTGCTAATCCTTTCTCACATCCTTAGCTGCTATCGCCACTTACCGGATCCATGCCGTCCTAAAGCACGCTTGGTCCAATACCCGGGACGTTCATTCTCGTCGACATTTAACCCAACTTGTGATGCATCGAATGAAAACACTCAAGAATTTACGCAAGAATGCACCGATTCGATATCGCGAACTCTTACCACGTATCGGACTTCAACCTCGTTATCTAACTGAAGAACTTATCATTCGATCAAAGTTACCACTCAAACCTGGTGAACTGGCTCACTAATCAACTCAAGAGAAACAAAAATCTTTGATAAAGCTGGATGAGAGATTTAAAGATTTTCCTTTGTTTGGTTATATACAACAATTTACATCATCAACAAAGTTTGGTTAGAAGAATAAAGCCCAATCCAGATATAATGTTTGCTTCCTTTTCAGTCTCCTGATGCGCATCCGCGACAGCCTAGTGAGATGAATATGCAATCAGCTTGACCGATCGATGATTGGATCTATTGTTACTGATAGTGAGAATGAAGCCCAAGAACTGACCACAATGTATGCATTCCACAACGGTGCCCGGCTTGAGTTGTGCTTTGGGCACCCGACATATACAAACTGATCCTGCATAGTTCATATCCTATGCAGAGATACATAGAAAGATGAGATTAGTGACGGTGATCTGATTGACTATGAAGTGAAAGGATCACAAACCCTTGATTGAACACATCGAGCGCAACAAAGACCCTCAAACCCACTTCGTTTCCATTTAGCTATCAGACTAAACAAACCAAATCCATCATTACTCAAGCTCAAATCCATCAAAAGTTTTTTTTTCTGAATCACTCACTTTGCATCAGCATAACTTTCTTCTAATAACCATTCATATAATTCAGTGGAAATCGCTTCTCTTTTATAATATAAATCATATATATAACGACTTCTAATATGATTGATTCTCATGATCGGCCAAAGTGATTCGTTTTTTCGTTTTCCTTCATGATCCGCACTTTCAGCTAAACAAAACCAAAACGAAGGATAGAAAACAAAAACACGACAACCATCAGTATTATGTGAAATGAATGATGAATTTATTAAATGATAAGTTAAAGTTTTCATTAAGACATCAATCAAAAGCAAAAAAAAAAAAAAAACACTTCTGATTCTTACCATCTCTCATCTTACGTGCATATTCATCTAAGATAGGTTCAATTTCTTCAAATCCTTCGGGTGGTGGTTTTGATCTGTTAGTACGGATTTTGGGCATTGTTGATGTTTGTTGATGAATCGAATATGATTTTGGGATCTGATGTTGTGGTTCAAAGCTTCGAAGTGAAATCGTTTAGAGTTAGACCAATGATGGTTGAAAGATGGTCTTCCTTTGAGCAATGTGCCCGACCCGTATCAGAACCGGGAGCCTTTAGTACCGAGCGGAGCACATACCGACTGTCCACAAGTCCACATTGCCCGCCCGTTGTGTGAAGATCATATCTTGATGGCTTGGGGCTTGTTGAAGTAGTTACTGACATATAAGATGATTTAAACTTAGACTTCCTATTCAAAAAACAAACTGAGAAAACCAGGTGAGTTTTGGGCTCAGAGCAAACAAAAAGACTCATTAAACTTTCCAGAATCACATTTCAACTTCATTCAGTACCTTTCCATCAATCTCTCCTCAACTCTTCAATCTTGGTTAACCTAATCCTAAACCATGTGGTAGGTATTGTAAGAATTAAACTTCTTTTTTTCCATTGAGATTTAGGTCATCAAGTTTTTCTTTCTATACATATTCATGAAGAAGTTTTGATCCTGATCAGACACTCAGATACTGATCATGTGCTTTGCCAAAAAAAATATAGCCTTAGAAAGCATTTGATATAGATACATAACCCCACTTTTGATATGTATTTGAATAAACCCATATATTCTTAACAAACACAAAGGATCTTAACTCCCTGAATCCTGATTCATATCATATCTTTCACCCATAGCATCTTGGCTGACATAAGGAGGCCATCACCAGAAGTCAAAATCCCACAGCTTTACCCACTAGTTATATATAAGGCACTACAAGCCTGGGAGGCCAGTATCCAAGCTCTTGCACCAAGGAAGAGATCATCCAGTGTGTTGATTGAAATATTTCACCTGATAACCACAACCTGTGAGATGATCTACTCTGGATCCATTTGCACCATGGCCACCAATCAACTTAAAGGATGTCTGGCATACTAGGTGCTGAGACAAAATCTATGGCTAACAGAAAGGTCTTGTAAATAATTGACTTCAGAAAGAAAGAAAAAAAACTGTATCAAGTTGAAGTTGAGAGTTTTTTGTATGATGTATCAAGGGACAGGTATATAGTCACATGGCAAGATCTCTGTAGGCTCAGGCTGATATTTTTCACCTGGGAGCTCAAAATCTTTATGATTAATCAATTGTTCATTTTGATAAGAGAATTCATGGTTACAGTTCATTTATATGAACTTCTTCCTTGACCAATATAATATCCGTGGCTGGGGATAAATGTAATGTTTTCATAATTGTAGAAGAATAATTGTGAAATGTTGGCAAGGTTATGGTAGCAAAGAAACAAGTTGTTTACGATGATGAGCAGATATGCTGTGAATATTGTTGTTATATGTTTTATCAAATTTGTTTAGTATATATATGTAGTGATTTGTACAAAGATATGTTTCTCTTCTTTATCGAATTATTAAAGTATTTTCCTCACTCTAAAAACCTTACCTAGAAAGCCATGAGCTTCTCTACGGTATACCTGAGCCCTTACAGTATAATTCGATCTTTAAAAATCCTCACATTTTTTCTTCTCGTTCTGAGCATCTTTTTCTTTTCAAGTTTTTTCTTTTTCTTCTTTTTCCTCTTTCTTTTTCATGAGTCATGTGGGTCATCCGTGTTCCTGCTCTTGTTGTGTTTTATTTTTTTGTTCTTATGGTGTCGTATCTGCGAAGTGGGTGTTTTTGTTCTTTTAAGGTTGCGTTTGCTTTTTTGTGATTATTTTCCCTTGGTTCTGTTTTGGTTTTGGCTGCGTGTTAAGCTTTCTTTTTGTTTCGGATCGTCTTGTTTTTATCTCATCTCGCTTTGTGCTCGTGCGTGCTCGGTTATATGTTTCTCTCTTCTTTGCATGATTCGTGTGCCACTCTCCGTATATCCGGGTTTTTGTGTAGGTGACCATACATTGCGTCATTGGTTAATTTTTTGTGTTTTTCCCTCGTGTTGGTTTTTTTCACTCTATGATGTCATTCTTTCTGTTTTCTGTTTGTCGTTTTTATCTATTTTCTTTTGTGGTACTCCTTTTGTCTTTCTCCTTTTTCATATCGCTACCGCCTTTTTTCCTATTCTTTTCAAACATCTATCTCGGTTCAATCTTCCCAACTTTTCTCGACATTTTTTATCTATGGCATCATCTCGACGCTCTACTGTCTCTGGCGACTTGCCCTCCCTTCCTCTTAGTGTGGATGAACAATCTTTTGCCGACCGTTACGTCAACCCGGCTCTTAACATTCTTCAGGCTAATTTGGAGGAGAGGCTCTCTCAAGTCTCTTTAAACAATGTTGCTACTTTTCGGAATGAGATCGACGCCCTCCGTGCTGAAGTGGTTCAATTGTCTTCCTCTTTGTCAGACTTGGCCACCGCGGTTCAGTCTTGTTTTCGCACTGCGGACTTGGATCTTCGTATGGGTAATAGAGTTTCTGATGCTTTATCTTTGATGCGCTCGGAACTTGCGTCTAATACCGCCGCCTTGCGTGAAGAGGCTACAGCGGCTAGAGAGGATGTGGTCAGCCAGGTCAACGCTCAGTTGGATGCTGCTAGATTAGCTGCGGCTTTGGTGTCTCGTGTGGAACCTCCACCCATATCTACTTTGTCTTTTACGGGGGAACCCAAGTCTGTCAACTGGTTCATCAACGCGATTCGGGACTCTCTTTTTTCTTACGAGTCTGCTTTTGTTGATGATTCTCGCCGTATCCGTTGGGTGGCGCGTCATTTTCCTCTGGCTTCTTCTGCTCAGGAATGGTGGACTAGCCTTCTTCGTGCCAATTCTCGCAAGCATGGCGTACCTTTTGATCACCAATCTTCTAATCTCAAATTCATTACGGAACCTCTTGCTTCTTTGGAGGACTTTTTCAATACTATCGCCGAGCGTTTTGGCGATAAATTCTCTTCCATGACAATTCTCAAGGAGCTTCAAGCCTTGCGTCAGGACAAACTCTCTGTGTTACATTTTAATTCCAAATTTGATAGTTTAGCTTATCAGTTGACAATTGAGGATATTGTATTGATGGACTGGTACAGTAAGGCTCTTCGTCCTGATGTTCGTGAACGTGCTATGAAGCATCACAATTGGCATTCTCTTACTACTATCAAGGATATGCAAGCACTCGCTGTTTTGGCCTCTCGTCAAGTTTCGGATCTGAGTATGGCTCGGTCGTATTCGACTCCTACTCCTGCTCATCATGCTCCTCGACACCCTTCTTCTCAGGTTCCCTCTCGTCAGGTTCCTTCTGTTGTGGTCCCCTACGATCCGACTGCAATGCAAGTCGACGTTAATGCTTTCCAGACTCGTCCTCCTCAGCTCAAGCCGACTCGGATTTCCTTTGAGGCTTATCGGCGCTTGTGTACTAGTAATACTACGTGTTATCGATGTTTGAAGCCATTTGATGGGACTCATCGTGGTCCGGATGGTCGTTCTTTCCCTTGCCCGAATGTGGGTGTCACGGTTGCCGATATGGATGTGTATGTGGCACGATGTCATCAGCAACAAACGACTGGTCCTCATGGTGTAGCTGCGGTCTCTTCGCCTGCAGCTTCGTTGGTACGGGCCGCTCCTCCTCATCGTCCTGCTTTGCCTTCGTCTGCTCCTCGCCGTTCGTTTTTGCCTCCTCCTCCCGTTTTTCCTGGGCCCGACGTTCAGTTTGGTTTTCAACAAGCACCAGTGGCTCTTCAAACTTCGCTTTTGTCGGCTTTTCCACCTTTGGCCGACACTCAACCTGGTCAGCCACCTCATCCTACTGCTGCTATTTCGGCTCTTTTTCATGAATTTCATAATGTAGATCAGTCAGATCTTTTGGATCAGGGTTTTGCTGAAGAATTTTTATCTTCTCGCCCTATGTTTGGTGATTTAGAGGACGAGCTTCCCGCCGACAGTCAAATATCTTCATTGGCTTTTCATGGGGAGGATGGCCATGATTCAAGGTTGATTTTGTCGGTTTTGTTGAGTTGTGGAAAGAAGTTCTTTCCGGCTCGCGCTCTTGTTGATTCGGGGGCCTCACGTAGTTTTTTGGACAAGTCTTTTGTTGCCAAGCATGGTTTACGTCCTTCGCTCCGCCCATTTCCCATTACATGTGTTACTTTTGACGGTTCCAGCGGCAAGGATGGTTTGGTAACTCATGATTGGTCTGGCCATCTCTTTTTGAAGGGCCTTCACGAAGATCATTCTTTTCAATCCGACATCTCGCTTGACATTACGGCTTTGGGTGGTTATGATGTGATTTTGGGTGTGGATTGGCTCCGTCAGCATGATGGTTGGGTCGGTGGTTTGGGTCCTTCCCTCCGTTTGGATAAGCCAATGTCCATAAAAGGCGTGCTTTCAAATGGTGAATGTCCCCCCAGTCTTTCTTACGCCTTTCCTGTTTTATCTTCGATTTCTCGATCTCCGCCTTTTCCTTCAAACCCTTCACGCTCTTCAGCTCGCTCTCCTGTCTTGCCTTCCAAAATCCCGTTGCGTCACCAGACCTCTTCCACTTCGCCGGCGTTATCACTTCCTCCTCAATTCGCAAAGTATGCTGATGTCTTCACTCGTCAGGATGGACCTTCGCTACCTCCGCATCGAGAAGGTTTTGATATGTCAATAAATTTGAAACCGGGTTCTGTTCCGACTTTCGGTGGGTCTTATTTGTTGGCTAAGTTGGAAGAATCTGAGCTGAAAGAATGGATTGATGCTCAACTTCGTCAGGGTAACATTCGACCCTCAACTTCTTCGGCTGCGTCTCCAATATTTTTTGTTAAAGTTCCGGGGAAGAAGAATCGACCTTGTGTGGATTACCGATCTCTGAATTCAATGACTATTCGCGATAGCTTTCCTATCCCTTTGCTTGGGGATCTCCTGACTAGAATCACTGGTTGCAAATATTTCACTAAACTAGATTTAAAATCAGCTTTTAATTTCATACGGATAAAAGAGGGTGATGAATGGAAGACCGCTTTCCGTACTCCATGGGGTTTATTTGAATGTCTTGTAATGCCATTTGGGCTCGCCAATGGTCCCGCCTGTTTTCAACGCTTTATTCAATCTGTCTTATCTGAGTTCTTAGGTGTCTCTTGTTTTGTTTATATTGATGATATTCTTATTTTTTCCAAGACTTATGAAGAACACACTACACATGTCTCTCAAGTACTTCAACGCCTTCAAGAAAATAGATTATCTGTTTCACACGATAAATGTCAATTTTATGCCAATGAAGTCACTTTTTTAGGCTTTGTGATTTCGGTTGAAGGATTGCGAATGGACCCAAAGAAATTAAGTACCATTGCAGATTGGCCATACCCTACTAACTCTAAGCAATTATACCGTTTTCTAGGTTTTACAAATTTTTATCGTCGTTTTATTCATCACTTCTCAACCATTTCAGCTCCTTTGACCGCTTTGACACGCAATGGTGTCAATGTACTACAAGGTCTGGCTTCTTCTGAGTGTATTTCTTCTTTTTGCGCTCTTTTGAAATCTTTTACTTCCGCTCCTTTACTTTCTCATTTTGATTTTGAGAAACCTCGATCGTTACAAGTGGACTGTTCGGGTTTTGCAATGGCGGCTATATTATCTCAGCCTGATGCGGAGGGTAATCTATTACCTATCTCCTTCTTCTCTCGAAAGCTGACTGCTTCGGAGAGGAATTGGCAAGTTCACGATCAGGAACTTGGAGTTATAGTTGAATCCTTCGGGGAATGGAGAGCCTGGTTGACTGGCACAGAAACACCAGTAACAGTCTTTTCTGATCATGCAAATCTCCGATATTTCATGACTTCCCAAAAACTTACCCCTAGACAAGCCAGATGGGCATCTTATCTTACTCAATTTCATTTCCAAATCCTCCATACTCAGGGGAAAACAAATCCTGCTGATCCGCTTTCTAGAAGACCTGATTATGAGAATTTTTCGTCAGATTCTTCAAGGATGACTCTTCTCAAACCATATATGATAAAAGATGGAGTCACAGTGTGTTCGATAGACACTTCTTTTTCTATTCCTTCGTCTGAAACACGTGAGATGCTTATTAAATCATATGCAGGTGTTTCGGAATTGGTTAAGCCAACCCCACTTTTTTCTTTTCGTGGTGGTTTATGGTGGTTTAGAGATCGTTTATATGTCCCTAAACCTTTGCGATTATCAATTCTGTCTTCATTTCATGATAATCCATCCATGGGTCATCCTGGAATAGCCCATATGCTTAGTATGGTGACTCGTACGTTTGGTTGGAAGACTATTCGAGAAGATGTCATAAATTTCATCAAAAGTTGCGATTCCTGTCAACGTGTGAAACGTTTGACTCAAGCACCTCAAGGAAATTTGATACCTTCTGCTATTCCTGATAGACCTTGGAGCACAATTGGAATAGATTTCATTGTTAAATTACCTTTGTCTTCGGGTTTTGATTCAATTCTGGTGATTACGGACCACTTTTCGAAAGGAGCTCATTTTATTCCTTGCAAAGAGACAATGACTGCGCCTCAATTAGCGTCACTTTTCATTTCTCAATTCTTTCGTTATCATGGATATCCCGATAAGATTGTGTCCGATCGAGGTGCTACATTTGTATCAACCTTTTGGAGAACGGTTCAAGCACAGTTAAGGATTCATCCAGCCCCTTCTACGGCGTTTCATCCACAAACAAATGGGCAAACTGAACGAACTAACCAGACGTTAGAATCTTATCTTCGCCATTTTATTAGTTATAGACAAGATGATTGGAGCGAATGGCTTCCTATGGCGGAATTTTGCTTCAATAATACACCTTCTTCATCTACAAAACTTTCACCTTTCTTTTCCTGGCAAGGTTTTCACCCAAGAGCTAATAGTTTCACAGAAATCTTGCAAGTACCACATGCAGATGAATTTGTTGAACATCTCGAAGATACTCAACTAAATCTTTTGATGTCTTTGAAACATGCAAAAGAACAGCAAGCTAAGGCTTATAATTCTCATCGTAGACCATCGCCGATTTACTCTAAAGGAGATTTGGTTTGGTTGTCTCGTCAAAATATTAATAGTGCTAGACCTTCTAAGAAATTGGACTACAGGCGTATAGGACCTTTCCAGGTCATGGAAATGGTTGGATCCAATGCTGTACGATTAAATTTGGGGAGTTCTTATTCCCGTTTACATCCTGTTTTTAATATCTCTCTTATTTCACCTTATTTTGAACCCTCCATTGGAGGAAGACCTATAACTCACGATTCTGTTTCTGTTCAACCTGTCATTTCAACAAAGGATTGGAGACTAGTTTCAGGAATATTAGATTATAGGAAGAAAGGAAAAGCTGCGCCAGAATATCTCATCAGATGGGCGGGACGACCTTCTTCAGATGACACATGGGTGCCATTACCGGATATATCAACAGATTTAGATCTTTTTATTCTTACTTTTCATCATAAATATCCCCAATTTCCGACTCCAGATTCTGTTTCCTGGGATAGATTCGAGTCTGGCAATCAAGCTATGGTACCGTTCTGAATACATATTTAGTTTTTTTTATGTTATATTTTTAAAATATACATTTCTTTTTTTTTTTTCCCATACGGTAATCATTATTGTAATGTTTTCATAATTGTAGAAGAATAATTGTGAAATGTTGGCAAGGTTATGGTAGCAAAGAAACAAGTTGTTTACGATGATGAGCAGATATGCTGTGAATATTGTTGTTATATGTTTTATCAAATTTGTTTAGTATATATATGTAGTGATTTGTACAAAGATATGTTTCTCTTCTTTATCGAATTATTAAAGTATTTTCCTCACTCTAAAAACCTTACCTAGAAAGCCATGAGCTTCTCTACGGTATACCTGAGCCCTTACAATAAAAAGAACACTTTCCATTATGCTGTGAGAAATGGTAAACAACCAAAGGAATTGGAGAGATCAAAGATCCCTTAGATCATCATGTTTTCATATAGTATATACTAAAGCTTTTCTCAGATCAAAAGCACAGACTAATTGGGATCATATGGTCAGTGTAATATAGATCAACTCTCTTTTTCAAAATTTAGTCATTCTCAGTACAAATAGAAAGGCAACATACCTTATCTCTCAGAGTCACACCATCAAATTAGTAAATCAAGGTTAGCTTTGACATATACTGCATTAAGCAAATGTATAAAACCCAATCAATGATGCCAGAAGCTCCTTGATGAAATTTGATTGATCAAAAAGCAAACCAAAGGAGAATTTGGATGACCATCAGAGATAGGGAGACAGTAGAAGAGTTTCTCGATATCAAGTTTTTTTCTTTTTTTTTTCGTTTGTTTGCG
>KZ148919.1:0-10040 GCA_002157085.1 Melampsora occidentalis | reverse complement strand
TGTCAGGGTGGCACTTACGCGGGTAAAGGAAAGAGTAATGGACTCTTGCTACACGCTGACCCTGACTAAGATCCTGATGGTTACTTAGGATCGTGCTTACTATATGAGGATAGTTCAACAGGTAAGTAAGCAATTTAAATCGATAAATCAATAAAATGAAGATTACTGACAACGGCCTGCTGTTGTTTAACAGAGAGGAATTGGTCGGATTCCAGGCCGGAGTATTTCCTAACGAGAGTTTCGAAAGGTAGCCTGCGTTTACGGAAAAACTACAGGGATCTTGTCAACGCTGAGTTGCAAGAACAATGGTTCGTGACCAAGAATGGAGCTACCTTAAAGGTTTAAGGAGCAAGGGAAGAAATAATAGTGCTGAGTACGATTCTTCACTCTTAAGTATTATTCTAGACGCTTTCTACTTTATTGAATAACGTTGGAGAAAATATCTTCTTTTGAACGTGGAACTACTTAATGGGTTTTGTTTCTTTTAAACGGATTGAGCAGCTGGACGATTTCTAGAAAAGATTAATCTCTGGATATTTTGTGGGTAGAAGGTGAGTCCTTTTCTCTGGTCCGAGAAAGACTCTCTATTTATATCTTTTCTTTGCAAATGGTCAGCTTGTGGTTCTGACTCTGGTAACGATCTAGTTAAGTCAATCTTAGTTGTCTTGACTCTTTGGTCCAGAGTATTTTTGGGAATGTACAACGGGCAATCCGAAAAGGGGTTAGACTCTTCTTTAGGCAGTTGGTATCTTTTGAGACTGAGGTTTCTTAGGGTTTCTATTAACCTTCCGTTGTTAGTTTTATACTGTTTGTATTTCTTAGTATGGCTCTGAGCTAGTGCGGGTAGCGTTCGCAATACCATGCGTGATTTTAAATATATTTCTACGATTTGTGTTATTCGTTATTGGTGTTATAATCATGTTGTGGTATCAGTCTTTGAAACTAGACTGTAAGTTGTAATTTCTCTGTTTTATTATTTTCTATTGTTTTCTCTGGGGCTCTCTCGATTTAGATAGTCTTGAGAGCTGACTGTTCTCTTGTTCGTCTTTGATACTAGACGCACGTTGTGATCTTAGTCTTTGAAACTAGACTATAAGTTGTAGTTAATTGTTTTTATATTTATTATTATTTCTTTGAAGCTCTCTTGGCATTGGCTTCAACAATCTCGAGGGCTGACATTCCCCAACCACAGGGTGAGATCCGTTATTTGGATCTCTTCTCCGCCCTGAATTTTCGTAGTAGCGCTGTTGAGTTAGGTAGTGCTTCTGCCTCCACCCATTTATCTTCGTCGGCATGTTTGCCTTTAATTCTTGCCAAATACAGGCGGGTTTCTTTCCCCTGTAACCTGATCATTTTCTCGCTGATTATTTTCTTGACTGTGCCCAACGGTTCGTCTATGATCGGTAATTCTTCTTCTTCTGGTACTTGCCGGTTAGGAAATTCCCTCTCATCCGACTTCTCGTACTTTTTAAGTAGTGATACTGGAAACACTGGGTGTTTCCTGGCTATCACGCCTGTTAGTATTACCTCTACTGCATTCTTGCCGTGGAGGGCTTTGACCACATATGGTCCTACGAAGGCATCCGCCATTTTTCTGGGTCCTTGTAGATTTGTAAAATTAATCGTTGAAATGAGAACTAGGTCTCCAATTTTGAACTTTGGTTCTTTATGACTTTTATCCCATCGTTGTTTGTTATACTCGGCTGCTGATGCAATGCACTCTTTAGCATGTATTCTCGCTTTCTCCAGCATGTTGTGGAAGCTTACTGCCGTTGGGTGAAAGGTTGAATCGCTTCGTTGTATCATATGTCTAGGGGTTCTGACATTGTATCCTCTTTCTATTTCAAAGGGTGTTTTCCCCGTGGTGCTGTGGGTGCTGGAGTTATAAGCAATCTCCAGGGCGGGTAACAGGCTTTTCCAGTCGTGGGTATACCCGTCCTTGTCTTTAAATTCAAGGCCGTAGCCGCAATATCTCCTGATAAGTTCTGAGAGATTTCCTATTGCTCTCTCTGCTAAACCATCTGTCTGCGGATGATGAGCTGTCGACATAGCTAATGTTGTACCACATAATTTGTGTAGACTTTTCCAAAAGTCAGAGGTGAACTTAGGATCACGATCACTAATAATTACGCGAGGTAGTCCTGAGTCTGAGATAATACGTTCCCAGAATAATAGTGCTATGTCCATGGCTGTAGCCTCTTTGTGGCACGGGAGAAATCGACATCTTTTGGAGAATCGATCTACTACTACTAGCACTGCGTCTACATTATCGTGTCCTGCGGGTGGTAACCCGGTCACGAAGTCCATATTAATGACATCCCATGGTTTGTCCGGTTCTTCTATTTTCTGAAGCAACCCAAATCTTTTGCCCGTGGCTTTGTTAGCCTTCTGGCATCTGTCGCAGGTGCTGGTATAGTCTTCGACTGTTGACCGCCAATTTGGCCACCAAGCGGTTTGTTTTACTCTATCTATCGTTCTATCTAGCAACAGGTGGCCTGACATTACGTCATCATGGCATATTTTCAAAATATCTGTTTTCGTCGTAGATGATGTCACTACCATTACACACGAGTGTTTCTCTCTGTGGTACAAGATCCCACTGAGGAGTGTAAAACGTCCCTCGTCAAAAGATTTTTTCCAAACTCCTTCGAGACTTGCCGAAAGATCAAGTGCTTTGCAGTCTTGCTTCAGAATCTCAAGTAGTTTTATTGTGTTAGGTTCGTTCAAATAGTCTAGTTGTATTTGTTCGAAGAATTCTTCGGACATGTCTGATATGCTGATCGCCATAATAGGTACGTCTCTGCTACTGTCCTCTGGATCCCATGCTGGATTGTCGCTAGTATTAGCTAACGCCATACGGCTTAATGCATCTGCATTGTCGTGTTTCCGTCCTTCACGATGTGTAATAGTCATACAAGATCTGTATTCTTGGATGGCTATTTGCCATCGTAGCATGTGCCTGTTTGGCGTCTTCATATTTAGAAGGGATTTCAAGGCTGTGCAATCCGTGATTACTTCAAAGAATGCGCCATCTAAGTAGTAGTGAAACTTCTCTAGTGCCCACACCAGGCACAGGTTTTCTAGTTGAGTTGCTCCGTAGTTGAGCTCGGATTGTTTCAACTGTCTGGATATGCAGCTTATCAGGCCTTCAAAAGGCTTCCCGTCAATAATTTGTATTTGTTGTAATGTGGCTCCTAGGCCATCAAAGCTCGCATCTACATACACCTTAAATGGTAGTTTAAAATCTGGGTGAAGCAAAAAAGGTGCCTGGGTCAGTTTCTTTTTAAGCAGATTCCATGATTTCACTCTCTCGTCTGTCATTTCGAATGCCACTCCCTTTTGAAGTAGCTTATATAACGGTCCGCTTACTTTGGCGAATCCTTTGAGGTGAGATCTGTAATAATTCGCGAATCCTAGGAAGGATTGGACTTCTTTCACTGATTGCGGTATTGGTTTCTGGAGCACTGCCGCTACCTTGTTCTGGTCTATAGCTATCCATACGCCCGAAACAATGTGTCCTAAAGCTTTGAGTTCTTCAAAAGCGAAATTTGATTTCTGTAGTGATATTGTCATTCCCATTTTAATGACACGTTTAAAGACTACTACTAGCTTCTTCAGGTGCTCTTCCCAGGTTTTGGAAAATACTATAATGTCATCGATATAGATGATTAACCATCCCTCGCTAAGTTCCTTAGCAAACTCCGAGTCCATCATCCTCTGGAAATGTGCCGGTGCGCCTTTGACTCCGAAAGGCATTTTGCAATACTCGTGGATACCTTTGTGTGTAATGATACGGAGCAGCTTCCTGCTTTCCGCTTCCACCTCGTTTTGGTGGAAGCCTTTCATTACATCCATAGTCGAGATGTACAATGCTGCTCCTAGGTTCGTCAAGCAATGCGTTATCCTGGGCATCGGATACCTATCTGGCACTGTGAAGGTGTTTAAAGCTCTGAAATCTCCGCACATACGGGACTTCCCGTTATGCCATGCTATAATGACTGGCGTGGTCACATCCACTTCCTCGTCTGCTCCTACTTTTCGCAGGATGCCATATCTTACTAGTTCGTCGATGTGCTTTTCTATTTCATCTCTACTTCGCGGGCTCGCTGGGTACGCTTGCTTCTTAAGTGTTGGAGGGTATGGCTTCTCTATATTAAGCTTAACTTTGAGTTTGTGGCCCGTGATAGTGCCGATTGGAGTATCTCCGTAAGCAAAAGCTTCCTTATACTTAGATATTACTGCTCTAAGGGAATGTGCTTCTGATGACTTTAGCCTTGGCGAAATGTTGCACTCCTCAAATGCTTTGTCAAATGATCTGTCTTTTGACTCTGAGATGTTCTCTATACGTTTGGTTCGGTATGTTTCGAGCAAGAATTTTTTCTTTTTATTTTCATTTCCTATCGTAAAGTAATTTTCTTTACTATTTACAATATCTATACCGTATAATCTTAGATATTCTCCTCCTAGGATAAAGTAATTAGAAGTTGCATTATCCATAATTACAAATTCTGGTTTGATTCTGACTGATCCTAGTCGATGTGGAAATACAATTGGGATCTCTATGACTCCTACTGCTTTTAGGCTATTGCTGCAACCTCGGAACGTCATGTCGCTCGGCGGCATGACTTCTTTTTCCCATCCGGGATATACTCTATCCAGGTATTTGGTACCTACAATAGAACAAGCTGCTCCGCTGTCTAGCAGCACATATGCCATCTCCATGTTATGTACTAGTGCTGATGTGATACAATGATGTCCTATAGTATGAGCTCTACCTTTTTCTGGTTTAGTCATCATGAGCCTAGCATCTTGGACTTGGCTAGCGATGTTTTTCTCGTCTTCCCATAACTGGGGAACTGCTGCCTGCGACTGAAGATCCGCAATATCTAGACCTTCCGCTGGTTCCATGGTAATCGTCAGGATATCTTGAAGGTCTCGAATGTCATTTGTTCGTAATAATGGTCTATCTTGGAACGAGAATTGATAAGTCATCCCTTGAGACCTTACTTCGCAGAAGCGTTCTGTTCCTAGGTGTATACTGAACTTGAATTCGTTCAAGTCTGCACTTCCTAATGTTGGTTGATGTAGATCTTCGTCATCTAAAACGACGAATTTAACTAATAAAAAGCATGCTCTGGACGGATGTTCCAGCTTAACTGGTACGAGAATACGTCCAAGTATGCCTTCTTGTTCTTCCGAAGCGTTGGTAGGCACTAGGTCTGTCCTCCAGTTCGGGCAATATATTTGTAGGTTTGATACCGGCATCAAAGATGGTTCGGTTCCAGTATCCAATAGCATATAGTCTTGAATACCATTTATTGATATGGTTAAAAACGTTCGAGGATCTATAGGTCCTATCGGTATTCTGCCTATGAATGGTGCATAGTTTACGGGTGATTGTAGCTGTGCTGTTTCTGCTATGACAAGGTTGTGTGCTAGTTCCTCGAGGGATATGTTCCCGGTGTCTGGTTCTTCGTCTGGGGGATTTTCCATTCCTGTATCATCTTCTTCCAACTGTATCTCGTCTACAGGTCTTCGGGACATGTCTATATTCCCTATACACAATCCTTCATCGTCATCTGTTGTATCTGATTCTGAAGATAATCTACTATCTTGTTCTTCCAAGATGTCCGAGTTCTCTGGGTTAGTTTCGTTTTCTATCGCATTGATAGCTTTCTTATCGTATCTGTTCTTGCGATATTCGTCTCGTCTGAAGGACGGTTTCTCTTGGGGCTTACTGTTATAGGCCGCTTTGGCTTTGTATTCTTTAGACTCTTGGTCTTTCTGACCGATCTGTTTGTAGTCTTTGAACTGGACGTTTCCCGAAGGGATTTTCTTAAAATGATTAGTTTTGTTAATCTTACCTATCAAGGTACTCATCACAACCTCTTCAAAGATGCTCATAAAGGCTTCAAAGTTGGAGTCATCTTTGATTCTCGACTGAACTGCATGTTCGATATTGCCATTGCATAGACCTAAGATCTTATCGATCTGTTCTGATGTGGATAAGAAGGGCCATGCTGCTTGCATGCACCTTCTTTGCGACAAGAGCCACGCAAGAGGCTTGTCTCTGTGTTCCCAAGAAAACGGGTTCTTATCGAATGCTATACCCATTCGTCTCTTCCATAATGGTGTACCATATGTTTCTTTTATTAATTTCTTCCAGCTGGCCCAGCTGATCAATCCCACACTGGCTCGCTTGCTGGTGTACCATGCTCTGGCTGAATGAGTCATGATGATGGCCAATTTGCAAGTAATGACTGAGTCTGGCATCGCTAGATCTTCCTGGGTGTTATCTATCCACTCAATCCATTCGATGTGATTATATTCGCCTTCGCCGCTGAACTTCGGCCAGTCTTTCACCGGTGGGTAGTCTTTCCGGAGCTGTCTCAATATCTCCAAGTTTACTGGATCTGCTCCCTTCTGATGGTCGCTTTCCGAACTAGGTCTCTTAATGCTTCCTGTTAGAGCTTCATCATGCGATTTCTCTGTTCCCGACTGATATTGCATTCCTGTAGGTTGAGGGTATTCACTTGCAAACGGATTATTACTTAATTTGTCTGGGTTCGTGAATGTCAGTGTATCTGTGGTGTTAGTCAGTTTGTCTATCATCGATATGATTCTAGTGACATTCCTATAGATCTGTTGTGTCTGTCCTGCTGCAGTATCTAGTTTTTCGCCTAGTGCACACATGAGATCACCTAGGTGTTTGTAATATATTTCACTATGCTCTCTGTAAGATTGTGTCACTCGGGATAGCGCCGTTTCAATAATGATCTGATGATCTGCTAATACCTCTGCAATATGATATTCTTCCGGTTCTACTTTACGTAAGATGTCTTTCCTGATTGCGTCAAAGTTGACGTTGATATCGTTATTGAGCATGTTCAGACTAAACTCCCATTTCTCATTGAGTTTTGAAACTGTTTCGCTTAGTTTTGCTTCAATGCTCGTGCGTAGCATTGCGATCTCATTGAGATTTCCTATAATAGGATTGGATACATGTGATTTTGGTGAAATCGTATCGCTTTCTAACTTTAATTTTTGGAATCTAGTATTTAAACTGAATTCTTTATCCAAGAATGGTGAGCTTAACTCGTTGTTTTGGTCTCTCACAGGCCCTGCTTTGACAAAGGGTGATATGTCTTGTTTTGTCTCTCTCAGAATGTCTTCAATGGACTTAGTCTTAATGAAGTCATTGTTAGATGGTTGCTCTGGGTCTGCCTTTTGGTCACACGATTTCTCTTTATTTCTAACTAAAGGAGTGTTTGTAGATATATTACAAGAGGTATGATTCTTTGCTATGTCTTCGTTATATCTACTTGGAGGAACTTCAGTACAAACAGTTCGTATTTTTGGACAATCATTTGGGACTACATGAAGTGTAAGCGGTTTAGGTTCTACCGTTTGTCTACTTGGTGGTACGGGAGTCATTCTAGAGATCGGAGGGGGGTTCACAATTTCGTTTTCATATACAACTCTACGAGATGAAAGGAATGGGCTTGGGGTAGACAAAAAGAACTTATTCATAGACGACTGAGTTATTCCTGATTGTTTTTGTTCTTCTTGGTCTTCTGGGATTTGTTGATCCCTTTTATCGCTCGGTAGTATGCTCGGCTGAAGGACAGCATTTGTTGCATGTTGTTGGCTTCTTCCTCGACATGGGCTGGTTTCTTGTACGGTTGTTTTTGCGGTTTCGGGTTCGTGTTGCGGGTTGGGCCGGCTGACGACGTCGATTGAACTGGTTCCGTTAATGGAAGGGTGGTTTGGTGCGGTATTGGGTTGTTGCCAATGAATCCGCTGCTCGTCCTGTCGAGTAGTTTCTTCTCTTCTTGGTACGGATCCCATCCTAGGCTCCTCTTCAACACTTCCTCCTCTCCCAGGATGATCTTCAACGAGTGATGACTGTTCGTCCACAAGGAGAGATAGGTCATTATCGCGCGGGTGTTGTTTGGATTGCTTTCTTGAGCCTTCCTCCAGTTGCAAAAATTGTTTTCGTGAAGGGTCATCAGAAGCCTCTCTTCATCCTTCGATATGGTCGGTAGTGGCTGATCTGACGCTTGATCTTCTTGCATGAGGTCTGGTTGCTCCGGATCCGACTGAACTTGCTCGTCTGGCTGTGTCTGAGTAGGTGGGTCTCCCAAGTTTTTCTTCGATAGCTCTAACACGATCGGATTTTCTAGATGCCATATGTGCTTTTTTGTCAATTTCCGAAGGGAAGTGACTGAGAAGAGTAAATAAAAGGAGGGGAAATCAATTTACCAACTGGATCGGTAGTTGTAAATGTCAAGGTCGTAGGGATAGTCGTTCTCCCTATAGGGGTATGGACTACTTTGCTTTTTTGGTTCGGGGTCGAAGAGGACGATTGGGTCTTCTTGATTCCCTCGCTGACACTTTCTGGAGGTGCTACTGGAGCCGGATTGGTTTGGGGTGGTATCACTGATTGAATATATCAGTTAGTTGAGAGATACTCGTGACGATGGTTATGCGATGTGTGAGAATTTCTTACTTGTGAGTTCTGATCGAACGTTCTATCTCAATAACCTTAGCTAATAGTTTCTCGATTGAAGCAGATAGATCGAGGATATCACCCTTGATAGCTGCTAGTTGATCAAGGTTCGCAATTTTGGAATATTTGAACGGAACAGTGGTAGTACTAATCTTACGTATGGGTGTTCAGGTCTTTATACTCTAAATACTGAAAGGACTGAATTTATAGAAGAGAACCAATGTAAAAGGAAAGAAAAAAATCTAAAAGTTTTTTTTTTTTTTTTNTTTATATATATGTGATTCTGATATTTTCTAAAATAGGAAACTGAGTCGAAAGAGAGCAGTATTCGATGGGATTCGAAAACTAATCGTTTTCTTTTGTTAGTCTCGGGCTTATTAACACTCGATGAGGCCCCCAATTGTCAGGGTGGCACTTACGCGGGTAAAGGAAAGAGTAATGGACTCTTGCTACACGCTGACCCTGACTAAGATCCTGATGGTTACTTAGGATCGTGCTTACTATATGAGGATAGTTCAACAGGTAAGTAAGCAATTTAAATCGATAAATCAATAAAATGAAGATTACTGACAACGGCCTGCTGTTGTTTAACAGAGAGGAATTGGTCGGATTCCAGGCCGGAGTATTTCCTAACGAGAGTTTCGAAAGGTAGCCTGCGTTTACGGAAAAACTACAGGGATCTTGTCAACGCTGAGTTGCAAGAACAATGGTTCGTGACCAAGAATGGAGCTACCTTAAAGGTTTAAGGAGCAAGGGAAGAAATAATAGTGCTGAGTACGATTCTTCACTCTTAAGTATTATTCTAGACGCTTTCTACTTTATTGAATAACGTTGGAGAAAATATCTTCTTTTGAACGTGGAACTACTTAATGGGTTTTGTTTCTTTTAAACGGATTGAGCAGCTGGACGATTTCTAGAAAAGATTAATCTCTGGATATTTTGTGGGTAGAAGGTGAGTCCTTTTCTCTGGTCCGAGAAAGACTCTCTATTTATATCTTTTCTTTGCAAATGGTCAGCTTGTGGTTCTGACTCTGGTAACGATCTAGTTAAGTCAATCTTAGTTGTCTTGACTCTTTGGTCCAGAGTATTTTTGGGAATGTACAACGGGCAATCCGAAAAGGGGTTAGACTCTTCTTTAGGCAGTTGGTATCTTTTGAGACTGAGGTTTCTTAGGGTTTCTATTAACCTTCCGTTGTTAGTTTTATACTGTTTGTATTTCTTAGTATGGCTCTGAGCTAGTGCGGGTAGCGTTCGCAATACCATGCGTGATTTTAAATATATTTCTACGATTTGTGTTATTCGTTATTGGTGTTATAATCATGTTGTGGTATCAGTCTTTGAAACTAGACTGTAAGTTGTAATTTCTCTGTTTTATTATTTTCTATTGTTTTCTCTGGGGCTCTCTCGATTTAGATAGTCTTGAGAGCTGACTGTTCTCTTGTTCGTCTTTGATACTAGACGCACGTTGTGATCTTAGTCTTTGAAACTAGACTATAAGTTGTAGTTAATTGTTTTTATATTTATTATTATT
>KZ148918.1:0-11488 GCA_002157085.1 Melampsora occidentalis | reverse complement strand
TACTGATGATGGGATTAGTTTGGTGATGGAAATCAAGATTGGAGATAACTCAGAGAAGAAAGATGGAAGCCTTTTGAAGCTTAAAGCAACTCATTTTGATGTTCAAGTAAGCTTCCCTTGTCCTTGTTCTGTGCAAGTGTTTCTCAAGCTAACATATCTTGGGGTCTCCCTGTGTATGAAGGGATTGAGCTTGTATCCTCATGATTAGACTTATCTGGTACTCACTTGGTTCTTAAAACCTGCTCAAGCTCTCTACCTTCAAAAAAAACTATCAGAAAGTGTTCTTAGTTATATCTCTCATCAACTCCAACTTCTTGAAGAACTGATCAAAGGGATTCAAACCAGATGGGACTGCTGTTGTTTGCCTCTTACAAAAGGCACACATTGTAAGACTAGTCCATGTAGAAGGGGGGGACGCTCTTTGACTTAGAGTATCCCTTTAAGGTTATTAAAGACAAATCAGGACAAACAATCCCTTCCCCTTCTCTAAGAGACAAGGGGCAATTCCTGTATTCCCGTCGGGGAATCATACCTTCAGATGAATCAGTAATTGGAGCAAAGGGATATATGAAACTTCCAGAAAAGCTACGCTAGTTTGTCCCCTCAGACCATTCTCATTTTCCCTTATTTTCTCTCAATAGCATCTCTTTCTAATTATAAGATTAGAAATTCTTCATAATTTTTAAAATAAATTTATATGAAACTTGTGAATTTTCCATAATTAAATTTGAAGCAAGTTATAAGACAATCACATTCAAGTAGACAACCACAACAAACTCTGTGCAACACGGTTTATCTTTCCTAATATCATCAGCGTCCTCACATCTTTATTCAATAATATTCAATAACCTAATCTCATTATCTTCAATAGATTCTATAATCTAGAGTCCTTTCAATCCCTTCTTTAATTTTTTACTACAGTCACTTCAATACGTACAATAAGTAGTTCTCCCTGTTCATTATTTCCTATCTCTAAATCATTATCTGCCTTTTAAAACAATCCTCTCAACATCCTACTACATGAATACCGCAGAAGCAAGAGCCATAAGGGCCAATAGACAAGTGTTAGGTGCCAAACAACAAAACCCACCTAACCCACTAGCAGATTCTTCCATAGATGGATCTGACATAGCCCCTCACAACAATCCAGACATGGGGGAAGACTCAGACTCTGCGGCGGCAAATAAGGATCTTGAAGACAGAAATAACAACAATAAATCTGAAGGACACCAAGAAGAAGACAATGAAAAACAGCAGGAACACAGAAGCAAAGCCAACGCAAACAACAATGATTCTTCCTTGGATGCCCAAGCAGACCATCAGAATTCAAATAACAGCAGTCAAGATGACCCTGAAGAGGAGCCAGACTCTAGCAATAGCCCCAGTGGTTCCAAGGAAGAAGACCATTCAGCTTCATTGTCTAGTTCAGATAACAACGAATCAGATCATTCAGACTCTGCTTCAGACGCATCCGAATCCTTGCTAGAGGTCTTTTCTGCCTTGGGATCACCGTCTTCAAGCTCCAGCTTGTCCGGCAACTCCAGCACTTCAGAAGACAGTAGCAATGACTCGGACTCTGAAACAAATAGAAGAAGAAAAAAGAGAAACAAAATGAGTAAGCCTACTTCATCTGGCATCTCCAAACTTTTGTCCTAGCTTCTCCCTTGTCCCCATATGGCTTCCCCTTCCTCTACAAACGAACCAAGTTCCCTACTCCTCATACTTCCAGTTTTTTCATAAGATTGTTTGAGAGTTAGAGTAACCTAACTAGACAATCATAGTCCAACCCCATCTGCAACAATTGGTGGTTGAGAAACACACTTCCTACTCGCACCGCATCAGGGTTGCTAGAGTATATCTCCCAGCTGCTCCCTTTCCTTAGGTTGAGCATATAGCTGGTCAAGTTAGTCACAAACCCTGTGTTTAACGACTCCATACCCCTTCCACAGCCAAGTTGTTCATTTTCATTCAAGCAGTTTCTGCCAACACCACTTACCCATGTATTTAGGTGCTAAGGACAGAATTGCAAAGATGAACAAAATGATGTCATGACTGAAGAAGGAGAAGTAGAAGAGAAAGACACAGAAAGCAAAGATTAAGAAGAAGAAGAACAGTAAGCAAATCAGCATAGGGAAAGAGAGGAAGTCCCAGAAGACGTCAAAGAACTCTAAGAGATCAAAGAAGAGAAGGGAGATTCAGATTGAGATAGGCTCTGTTCCCAACAGTGATCTGGTCCAACTACAAGTAAGCACATAAAATAAATGTGGTTTAGTTGTGGCAAAGAAGAAACAGATAACACCTATACCTTTTGCTTGACCAGCCATTTTGAGCTGAACAGATGGAAGAGCTACATTTGTTGATCCCCCTGACAATCTCTGATCAAACCTTTGCAAGAGCAGATCACAAGGAATATATAAAGAATCACCATCATTCATCCTCAGCTAAAGTAAAGTCCAACAAAGGACTAGAAGCTCCATCCAAATACACTCTGACGTACAGCAAATGGTCAGAATGTATGAGCTTGTTTCAAAGATACCTGGCCAGCTACTAAAAACAAGGCCAGTTAGCAAAGAGATTGAAATTACACATTGAAAATGTCAAAGCAATCAAGTAAGTTTCTCCGAGTCCCAGCTTAATACAATAAGCAAGAGCAGTAGTACAATCAATTGATCACCCCAAGATTGATTTGAAGGGTTTTTAAAGTACTTCTCAATTGTTCAAAATCAAAAAAGCAGAGAACTTTCATCATATCTGTTCTTAAGACTGTTGTTGAGATCACCGGTTCATCACATGAATGAAATGTCTCCCAAAGCTTTCATGGGGGATGTGATGTAGCAGAAAGAAAAGTTGAAATGATTTGGCTAACATTCACGGGTGAGGAACAGGTCACTAAAGGGCCTGAGTGTCAGTGGGCTGACAGTACTGTCACAGGGCTCTCCCAATTTCCCCTTGTTCTTGATACATACCACTCTGAACAAGGGCTGCGGGGCGTAAAGCTGGATCTCCCCACCAAATTTCTAACCTGCCACAGCCCCAGATTTGGGGCAGGGCGGTGGGGGAGGGGTGCCCCGCCACTGCTTTTTGCTGCGGATTGCTTCAGCCGTTGATAAAGTCACTTTTGATTCTTAAATACAAGCCAAAACACTCTTCAGGAGGGCAAATTCCTTGGTTTCCCCACATTTTTTTGATAGATCTGTGCGTCTCCAATAGGAGAACAAAAAGTTTCTTGGCTCCACATAAATCCCCACACTGTCAGCATAAGGTAATTTCCCCACAGGAAAAACAATTGCATTTAATGTAGAATTTGATTCAAAATTCAGATGCACAATTAATTCAGTTCAAATGCATTATTGATCATTTCTTGCTCTAAATGTAATAATCACTTTTTCCTTGGGGAAATTACTTTATGCTGATAGTATAGCAAATAGTACGATAGCACGTCAGTGCTCTCTCCAAGGAGTACACTTCCACAGTGGTTGATGATGTGGAAGCTTTCTCCAAGGAGGAGAGACTTGACTACAAAGGAAAAGCTGTACAACATCACGTGACACTCTGTGGTGCAGTTGTGTATTACCATAACTCTACAACAGGTAGTGCCAGAAGGAGAAAAACAGTTGTACTGTTGATTTCAAAAAGCTTGCCGAAAATTCGGCGCCAAATTGCTTGAGTTTTGCGGGAAAAGTTGGACAAGCTTTTTGAAATCAACAGTATAAGGAGGATAATTTTCTCCAGCCAATTTTCATTCCCCTCACAGGCAAAAGCGTATGAGTTTGTCACAAGTCCCTCGCTGCACTCGCAGCGTGCGAGAGGCAGCTTGGGACTTAGTTGAGCTTACGTGTCCTCTTGTGTCTCTTCGATCGGTCGTCTTCTGCTGTGTTATTTTTGGTGCACGCGGTTGCTGTGCAAGCTTGTGCAAGGCTGTGCATCCTTGTGCCTCGAGTACATAGATTACAACAATACAAGTTGTGAATTGGATCCTCGGGAGTATCTTCCTATTGTAAAAGTTGGACTGAATGGTTGGTCGCAGGTACCTGAGTACATATGAATTTATTCCTCTGCGTCACCTCGCCTCCGCTGAGCACGAGTGTCATACGGTGTAAGTGAAGTGAATAATAATCTCATTCTGCTCTTCATTGTTCAAGATCTCCGTTGATGAAGTCGATTGTTGACGTCATATAGGACAACACCTGGATTTTTTGGCTACACGGCCGGGGAAACTAATTCTACAAAGTCAATCGACTGCTGATTTTGATCGCAGCTCGATCCATATCACGTAACCAATTTCATCAGTGCTTCAAGTTCGGTGGCAAATTGCAATCATAAAGAGACGACCACTCGAGATTTGCCAAACTAAACGACTCTAAACGACTTCCCACGACAGGATTGCTTGCTATCAAACAGAAGCTTATCGAGTGATTCTAATTTTGGTTCATTGCAGGACCGACATCAAAGTTCATCGGTGCTCGTTTTTCACACCAGAAGGCTAGGCTATTGTATTGCTTCGTAAAGATACGGAAGGGAAGTGAGTGATTCAATTGTCTCAAGTTGTTGTCAAATTTGTTGGAAGGAGCGATCCTGTTATATGCAAATGATCCCTCGCCATGCATTGCAAGCCTTGAAGCTTCAGAGAGACCTTGATTCATGGAACTCGATCCGTCTTTCAAGTAATCACTTACATATTTCTGTTACATTTCGTCACTCGTAGCGTCCAGTCTTCGGCGCTTAAGTTTAATCCAATCCCCTACAAACCTCGTGAGTGCCTGTTCAACTTCCATGTTCCCTTCGGCAGTCACTTTCGGAAGTTAGAAAGGCAGCTTGACCACAATAGTCAAACAAGCTGTTTGCGAGCAACTTGGGTTAATTGGGATGACCTTGTCGCAGAGTTCTACTTTAGGATAGCTCAGTATCCACTACTGTCTCCTTTCTGTCAACGCATACTATCAAGATGACTTTCTTTCAGGGTTTAGAAACAAAATTTGACATGGATGGTCAGCCATCGCTTTCTGAGCCTATCTCCTTCATACTTCTCTCTTCCTCTCTCTCTTTCTCTCGGTCGCCTTTTAATCCCCTTCGGTGTCCTCACATCGTTTATCACTCAATCTCTCTTGTCGTATAACGTGACCCGCCCTTTGATTTCACTCGCTCATGGCTGGTTGCTTTGGTGGGTGTTCAGCGAAGATGGAGCGGTTCGGAAATGGAATTAGAAACCTTTTTCATTCAAACTGTATGTCTGAGAAATTATCTTGATTCTTGTTGTATATCGCATCTCTGACCGATCATGTGCTCATGCATCAATATTTGTAGCTCGGCACGATGAACCTCATGAACAAGCTCACGACAAGTTGCTCGAGCAAATCCGTGCCGGTCATCGCTTCGATAGTTTTGCTAAAGTTCGGGAAGAAAATCATGTTAAGTGGTCCGTCCTCACCAGCTCCTCACCTCGATATGTGGTATTGTCGCGTTCTCGCACTTTCACCGACTCAGTTCTTATGTTTAACCTGAAGGTATGTGGATGGTCATGACACATTTTATGCTGTTTCCGAGTTACTTGAATCAGCCAAGCATGCTATATTCATCCAGGACTGGTGGTAAGTCACTATGTCCGAATTTATTTACTTGTTGAACCGTTGTCAACTCCCTTCAAGCGGTCACTGAAACATGAAACTCCGTGCTTGGTCCCTTCACAAACAAAGGTTGACACCAGAGCTCTATTTGCGTAGACCACCCGCATTGAATGAGCGCTGGAGGCTCGATCGGATCTTGAAACGCAAGGCAGAAGCTGGTGTGAAGATCTATGTCATCATTTATAAAGAAGTGGAACTCAACATGACAATGAAATCGTCCCACACCAAACATGCCCTTGAAGCCTTACATCCCAACATCGCCTGCATGCGACATCCTGATCATCTCGACGGAGAAGAGACCACCTTATTTTGGTCTCATCATCAGAAAGTGATAGTGGTCGACAATACATGGGCTTGTATTGGGGGTCTCGATCTTTGTTTTGGTCGTTGGGACACTTCCTCGCATTCCCTCGCGGACTGCCATATCTCCGACTTTACTGAGACCGTCTGGCCTGGTGAGTACTTCATCTTCTTATTCCAAGCTCCATACTCACATTAGCAGAAGGAATCCTATATTGAAGTGTATATCCTGCTCTGAAATTCTTAGGCCAGGACTATAATAATGCTCGTGTACAAGATTTCCAAAATGTGGAGGAATGGACCAGTAATCAAGAGAGTCGACTCGAGGTACCCCGCATGCCTTGGCACGACGTGAGTCTCACAGCACTCTCACTGCCACTTACAGTCATGAGTTTCTCGTGCTCTTGGGACTGACAGGCAACATTGGTCTACAGACCCACATGATGTTAGAAGGTCCCGCTGTGGCGGATGTATACCAGCATTTTGTTGAAAGATGGAACTTCATCTATAACCTGAAGTATAGTAAAAAGGCCTACACTGACGGGCGTTACGGACTGTTGGGTTTCGCGGTCGACATCGGCACTGGGTACCCAGACCAAACCGATCATCCGAACCACGAACCTGTGACTCGTCATCCCAACTATGAGAAATGGACTCGTGCAGGACGTCGATTTCTAGGTATGGATATTCCTCAAGAAACAAGAGCTTATCCTTCCGACGAGTCTCAGATTCAAACCGAAAGAACCCCATTCAAGGGTAACATGAGGGTCCAAGTCGTACGTAGCTGTGGTGACTGGAGCAATGGAACAACAACCGAGGTAAGTCTGACGTTGAGGCATGAGTACAGCTCGGATTGGAATTTGGTAACTCGCTGAGAAGTTCTATCGAATCAAAATCGTAGCATTCGATCATGAACGCATACACCCAGCTGATTGAAGAATCAGAGCGATTCATCTACATGTATGTCGTCATTATCTTGATTTCATACTTTTTGAGAATCGACAGAAATCTGATGTTTCAATGATTTGGTGATCCCCGGGCCCTACATCAATAGTGAAAACCAATTGTGAGTGTTTGGGTCTCAAGACAGTGGTCTGATCTGTGGCTTAAAATCTGATGATTTGTGTTTTTTTCAGTTTCATCACAACATGTGCCTCCGAAGGTCACGTCAAGAATACAGTGGGGCTAGCCCTGGCAAAGCGAATTGTAAAAGCTGCTCAAGCTGGCCAGAAGTTCAAAATAGTTGTCGCAATTCCATGCATCCCGGGATTTGCTGGAAATTTGAATAACCCTTCGGAGTCCAGCGGAACATTGGCGATCATGGATTGGACGTACAAATCGATTTGTCGTGGTGAAAACTCTATCTTCAACTATGTCCAAAAAGCAGGCTTCGATGCGCGAGAATACATCTCCTTTTATAACTTACGGAACTTCGATCGGATCAACAATGATCCTGCTACACTGAAAGATATCCAATCACGCACTGGGATAAGCTATTATATGACCCAAGCTGCTCTTGCCAGGATTTACCTGGGAGAAAATGCAAGCAAGGAAGAGCTAGAGCAAAACAAAGTGGTTAAATTCAAGCTTGCTCAAGAAGGTGAAGGCATCAATCCACTCCATGATGACATGAAAGCGTGCGGTGGAAAAACGATTGAGGTGAAGCTACCTGGCCTGGAGGAAGCTCATGATCAATTGAGAGCTTGGTCACAGGCTGCTCCGGGATATGATCGACAGGTAGCTGATTCGGTAGTGACGCAAAATGTGCCAGGAGGGCTTGAAAGCCTTCCTTGGTTAGGAGACGAGGAATCTGAGAGGGCAGCATATGTCTCAGAGGAGTTGTACATACATAGTACGTACTTTCATTCGTTTCATAATCTCTCATGTTGTACCATCAGTCTCATTTGTTAGACTACGCCCAGTTGCACGTCAGCTTAGGTATTTGTTTTGGTAATTTTGCTGATCAATTGCTATCTTCACCAGCTAAATTGATGATTGTAGACGATAAGAAAGTGATCATGGGGTCTGCGAACATCAACGATCGCAGTGTCAGTCCTCTCTTTATTTTCGTCAACCTATCTATGGTCGATGAAGCATAGACTAACAGTGGTGGTCTGATACAGATGTTGGGTGATCGTGACAGCGAAATCGCATTGGTAGTTGAAGATTTAGAGACTCTCGACAGTCAAATGGATGGTGAATATGTAAGCGCGAAAACGAGAATTGCTCAATGACGAATTCCCATGAGCTGATGACTGAACGAGTTACCAGTGGCCAGCAGCGAGATTTGCAGCAACACTACGTCGGCAACTCTACAAGGAGCATCTCGGGTTACTCCAGCCATGCTCAAGTTTACTACAGCGTGCCGATCCAACACGTTCCATGCTACCAGTCAATGTTCCTCAAGAAGACACCACTGGTACAGAAGCTGATAATGCTGTTTGCGACCCAATGGGATATGAGCTGGAGTGTTTGTGGACAAAGACAGCGCAAACAAACACGGAGTCCTTTGGAAACGTGTTCAGACCGGTTCCTGCTTCAGGCATTCTGACGTGGAAAGACTATGATGGTAAGTGAATTCACCCATCCTTTTATTCTTTCCAGTGATATGATCAAACGTGCTATGTCGACCAGGGAAAATTAACCAATTCATAATATCCATTTTTTCATGTGCGGTAGATTATGTCCCAACTGGAAAAGGCGCCGCTAAAGTGTGTCACGTAGTCAATGAAGCAGGAAGTCTAGAAGACGTGAAGGTATAGCAGATTTCACATCCATTTTTACAGAGCTTTATATCTGATCGTTGGACCTGCGCTATAATTTGTTTCGATTTAGAATCAATTGAATCGCGTCAGAGGACATTTGGTACAGATGCCATTGGACTTTTTGGAGAAAGATGAGATGTACGAGCAGAGCGCTTCCGTGAGTGATACTCTATCGCCGGCTTTGAAATCGTACCCTTCTCTGATGACCAATCCCCTATTCTTTTGCAACAAAAAAAGGTGAACCCATTGACCATGGCAATTTACACTTGACAAACAAAACCTGTATTCCAGTCCTTTGCTTAAGAGATAAGTTAGAAGATCATTTCTCATCGTGAACATTCTGAGATATCTGAAGAATTCAGGCTTCGCGGAAAGGTTGGTAAGTGGGCTGAAAATGTGAGCATAGACTATGGGGCTTCCGGGAAACTAGATAGAGCGAAGACGCGCTGATACAATATTGTCAAGACACAGTTGCAATGTGAATCGGATGCTTGTGCTTTCTTAGAATTGGAGTGGTTTTTTTTGAACTTGCGTACTAGTATTTCATGTTTGATTGTTTTGTTCTCTCTCTCTCAATGTGTGTTACTGAAATTGAAATTCTACCAAAGTTGCGTATGTGACTGCAAAGTGCATCAGTCAATCCTGGGCAGCTGGTGATGATCTGAGGATCAGGAATGATCAAAGCAATCATTGCTGTACAAGCTGTCTCAGAACATGTGACCCGCCACATCCCTTGCTGGTCATCATGAAACACGTTCTTGCCTTTCAATCATTCCCACAAACTGGATTTGTGATGCTTTGGGGGCAGGTCACTGCCCCATTCTTTAGGTTCTTTCTGGATTACCTGCTCCTCATGTTGATTATCACTGTGTTCCTGCAAACAGAGTCACAACTTGACACAGCATAGACTAACACTATTTCTTCAACGCTACACTGCCAATGTCCCAGGTGCAAGCAGTGCACCAATACAAAAGTCATGAGCATGCAGAAAATCATCATTGAGCACAGCCCAAGAAACACAGAGCACCACAGGCAAAGTTGGTGTCACAGTCTGCACAGCTTTGTATCTGCCCACACTAAAACAAAAGTCACAGCATCTTCTTGCTCTCATACAATGGGCAACAAAATGGTGCCCTGTCTTGCTCTGTAGACCCATCAGAATTCTGTTGTTTCTCAAGGCTGTAGCTTGATTTGGCTTGCGGAAAGAGCCAGGTGAGAAGTTTTTATAACTCGGTGTGGCACATTGAGTGCCGTCAGTGTGAGGGTGGCAACAAAGGCCCAGTGTTTTGTGGTCTGCACCCTGGAGACCCTGGTTGTTGTCGGAGTCAAAGATGTGTATTCAAGGTCAAGAATGTTTTTTTTTAAAAAGGATGACAATGTTACTGTTTGTATGATGATAGGCTGCGGGTTGGCTGATGACAAGCTCAACCCAACTGGTTATCCCGCGTTGAAGGTACCCAAAAACTAATACACCCAAATATGCCGCCTTTCAAAAGCAAATTATTCAATCTTGGGGCAGCTATTGAAATGTTGTCAAAACATGTCATGGGAGGTTCCTGACTTTGTGCCGCTATCAGCTGACCACCACACAAGTTTGTTTGTTGTAACACCATGCCCGGGTTGTGTTTGCTTGTCAACAAGCATGCACGATCTCCCTTTCTCCCTCAAAGGGAGTTGGTGTGTGCTTGTTGACAAGCAAACACCAACCGGGTATGGTGTAAGCATCATGTGGTCCATATAGATTTCATTTCACAAATGTTGTGTATTCATCTCAGGAACTTGGAAGGGGTAACCAAGATTATTTGACATCCAGAGGACAAGTTGTTGTTTCTTGTATGATTGTGAAGCATAATATGTACATATATACCAAGCTCATCACACTCTATCAAACAGTCTTGAAAGGAATATGCATTGAAATCAAATGTGATTCAAGGTGGAGACAGTCAGAAAAACCCTATCCAGATTCACCGCTGTGGTCCTAAAATGATAGCTTTGAGGTAAACAAAAACATTTAATCAAAAACACCTTTCATAATCAGATCACTTCAGACCAATCTACATATGGATGAATAAGCTATGGTGATCTTGTCTTTCCTGTGAAATTGTGAAATGATCTGAATTCATTTCTTTGAGTCTTCCTGTGATCAAATCTTTTAATGCTTATTTGAATTTTGAATTCTTGATTTTCTTTTCTTGATTTTGATGTCTTGATTTTGATTTACAGTAGGTTTCAAAAGGAATGAAATCGAGAACTTTTTGAAATCATCACCTGGTCCGTGCCCCAGGCTGTAAAGCTCTGACAGGTGTCAAACTTACCTGCCAGATCAAACAGTATACAGCAAAAAAGTTGGATCTCAACAGCTCTGATGCGAGCACAACCTCCCTATTTTCAAAGGTGCTGTGGTAGAACCTGCTAGACGCCTGCGGGCGGACTCAGATCTTTTTTGAATGCAAGACTACCTGAGTTTGATCCAGACTTGGTTTCTGACTATTGTAACGTCTTGTTCCTCCTACATATTTTCGATATTTTTGCTTGTTGTCAAAAAGTGTAACAACAAAAATGGCAAAGTGTTCAATGTTCAATTGGATCTGGTTGTTTTCATTTTATTGGTCTTGATAAAGCAAAAAAAAGGCCAATAAAAATCACCTTGCAAGTCGAACATGCAACTGAGCAGTGCTCTGGCACTGGGTAGGCCACTTCCCTACCACTACGCCACCTGGATGGATGAGGGTTCAGGGTCATTGGAGTTTTCAAGATCGGATTTTTACAATTACCAGCTACATGTATTATGTGATCTGG
>KZ148915.1:0-11652 GCA_002157085.1 Melampsora occidentalis | reverse complement strand
TTGGGTAAGCTCGCCCGTACGCCTCAATGTGTTGCCCATCTTGAGACTGATGAGATCCCTTTACAGGAGCTTAAATCGTCGCCAAGCAGCAGAGTCTAAGGATGCCTCAGCTGCTCCGGCTGCCGCGGACCCTAATGCATGCAAAGAAATGGAAACAATGCTCAAAGCCGCCAGAGAGAAGATGCTCGGTGACATTAAGAAGGGTATGGAGGCGCTCGCACCCAAGAAAGACGCGTCCAAGGGAGCCGCAGGCGCTACCGATGCTCCACCCTCGACACCACCTGCTGATGCTGCACCCAAAACCGGCGCTACTGACGCTGCACCCAAAACTGATGAAGCTGCACCCAAAACTGGCGGTGCTGATGCTTCTACCAAATCGGCCGCTTCTTAAATTGATGCAGTGTCTTTCTTACTTTGAGATCAAGTCCTATCAATGACCTCTCCTTTCGAATCATTACCATATATTCAAAGCAGGTTCCTATTCCTTTCAAATTGTACTTGTATCACGTCCTTTGCATCTTCTACAGTACCCTTTTATCTTGTTAGCGCTGTTATGTTTTTGTAGCACCTAAATTTGTTGTCATACCCCGACGTTGTCTTGTAACATTGCTCCATGAATTACAAAACCAACACACAAGTTTTGCATGATACTTCCAGATCCTCCTTGCCGAAAATTTGATCACAGATTTCAAACTCGCATTAACTTGGTTGGACTTGGCATTGAAAGTCTTTGAAGTTACATACCCTTGGACAACGTCAATATTCTGACAGCTTGGTATCTCGTAGTAAAAAAGTCGTGAATCGCAATAATCCTTGCTCTGTCGAGACAGCTGCTGCCATATGCCTCCCTGCCCTTTTTCATTTTATTGTCTCTGCCAAGAGAGTATAAGTACATCATATGCTTGTGGTCATGAGCATGGTGGCATCACTGTGACAATCCTTAAATGATGTTAACCTGCTTCAAAATTTGTAAGAAGCTGCCAGGAGGTCAAATTTTGATCACATCACAAAGCCAGGACGCTGAACTGCACTTGGATCTTGGATTCAGACTGACAATCTTGGAACATCCATCAAAGATCACATTTCGAGCTCAGTGGGTCACATAAGATCACCAGAAAACATATGTTCTCAGGACAAGTTGAATTGCCCATACCACCCCCTTTTCCCCCCCATAAAAGAAAAAAGGTACATATTTTGAAAGCTGAAGATAAGGCATACTAATGACAAAAGCTTTGAGAAAGCCATAAGAAAAGAAGCAAAAAATGCACATTCTATTTAGATCTAGATGGGTCACAAATATCCAAAAAAACAGTACATAGACAGGTATTTCGGTTCGTGCGAGGGGGGTACATAATCATGAAGATGAGAGGCGGCTGAGATATTGAGTTCCATCTTTTGTAACACATACCACATCTTTGCTAATCTAGTTCTCAGCTACTTCCTCTGTCGATGGACATGTGCAGAAAATGTTCATATCACCTGGATAGCACGGAGAAGAAGTCCATATCGTCAATCATAGCAATCGATCGGATTGAAAGTTCAAGGTAAACAACAAGCTTACCATAAGCGTCATCAATTCTGGCCACACTAGGCCAGAACTTCCTCTTTCTCAAGCTGTCGACCGGATAAACAGCTTGAACCTTATTATACGACCGCTTGCTGGCCCATTCCTCTTCACTCATGGTTAAATCTTCGATTGTATGAGGCGCATTCTTGATGACGTTGGTTTCCTTGAGTTTGGAACCCTCGGCCATAATGTCATCCAGTTCTTGTCTGATAGAGATCATCGCATCGCAAAATCGATCTAACTCAGCCAAGTCTTCTGATTCGGTTGGTTCGATCAGCATTGCTGTTGAAATTGGCCAGGAGCAAGTTGGCGGATGGAACCCATAATCTATCAATCGCTTCGCTACGTCCATGACTTTGATTCCAGCTTTCTTATCAAATTCGGCGAAGTCAAGTCTGTTGGATTGTTTTGCCGGCGCCTGATCAGGGTCTACTGGACAACGGCTAAAAGAATATGTGAAACAGATAAGTGTACGTACATAAACTCATGTGCACACCTGCCTTGCGCATTCGTGTATTTTACTTCAAATCGATCTTCTAATCTCTTGGCCATGTAATTAGCACTGAGAAGAGCAATCTTGGAACTGTGAAAAAAGGGTTTGAGTCTGCTCGTATACATGAATTGGATAGTCTAGGAAGATAGGGTTGACTAACCTCAACGTAAGGCCACTTCCCCCTAACATCTTGATATAAGCCCATGATATTGTAAGAATAGAAGCAGAGCCCCATGGCGCGGATGTGACAGGTTCAATGCCCTCGGATCCTCCTGTCTTGATGAGTGGATGACCGGGAAGATACTTTGCTAAATGACTAGCTACTCCAATTGGACCCACACCTGGACCACCGCCACCATGAGGTCTAGTGCAACACAAGAATGTAACAGTGTAAGTACATACTCCAGGCGTACGAGGGCAGCGAATAACTCACATTCCAAAAGTCTTGTGTAAATTCAAGTGACAAACATCAGCACCACATTTGACTGGATTAGTCAGCCCAATCTGAGCGTTCATATTCGCACCTGTTCAAAAACGATGTTAATCTTCGTCGAAAACATGCGTCGAGGATGCTGGACGAAGTGGAGACTAACCATCCAGGTATACTTGACCTCCATATCGATGAATGATCTCACATGCCTTTGCAACATTTGGTTCGAAAACCCCAAAGGTTGAAGGGTAGGTGATCATGATTGCTGCCAGCTCGTGAGCATGCTTGGATGCTTTGGCTTCCAGATCAACCAAATCAAGTTCGCCAGTGTTTGTAGTCTTGATTGAGATTACTCTCATTCCGGCCATGACAGCAGATGCCGGATTCGTGCCATGCTATCGCGTGTATCACAATGGTAAGGAAAGTTTCTCGACTAGTCTCAAGATTATGGATTACTTACCGCACTGACGGGTACCAGACATACTTCTCGTTTTTTGTCGCCTCGGGCGTGATGATAGGCCCGAATGACAGACAGGCCGGCGTACTCTCCTTGAGCTCCTGAATTGGGCTGAAGACTAATTGCCGGGAAGCCTGTGATTCTACTCAGGTCTTCTTCCAGTTCCTGATCATCGAGCGCATCGAAGTGTTAGTGGGGGAAAGGAAAATTGGCGTGGTAGACGAGAAATGAAGCTGGCGCTCTATGGTTCATACTCACTCGAATCATTTCCAAGTATCCTTTGGCTTGATGGACAGGAGCAAAAGGATGTAGCTCGCTAAATTTTTTCATGCTCAATGGCATCATCGAGCTCGCCGAGTTGAGTTTCATAGTGCAAGAGCCGAGTGGGATCATGCTATCGACGAGGGATAGATCTTTAGCTTGAAGGGAATAAATATATCGCATTAGGGCTGTCTCGGAGTGGTACGAATTGAAAACTTTATGCTCTAGAAATTTGCTCTGTCGCTGCATCGGAGATGGAACAACAGATCGCACGGGAGATTGAGTCGGCTTAGAAGAAGACGCATTGATGGAGTTGCTAGTAGGTAGCTCAAGGATAGCGTCGAGCTTCAAGGACTTGGCCAAGTCAAGGACAGATTGAGCCGTAAAGTGATGGTCGGCTGCCGATCTGCGGTTGTTGAACGTCATGTCGTTCAAGTCTACAAAAAGATTGAGGAGCTTGACTAGATCATCAATCGAATGTGACTCGTCCATGGTGATTCCTACGTGGAAGTCATCTGGAGATCGTAGGTTGATTAAACGTTTTTCGGCTTCACTCATCACAACTTTCATAGCAATTCGAGAAGTGTTAACTGTCAACCGATCAAAGTAACTCTCATTGACAATCTCGTAGCTCAGCTTTTTCAAACCAGCCTCTAAGACCTGTGTGAAGGCGTGAACTTTATCGGCGACTTTCGAAAGACCATGTGGTCCATGATATACTGCGTAGAATGCTGCTAAGTTGGCCAATAATGCCTGGGCAGTGCATACGTTGGATAGAGCTTTGTCTCTGCGGATGTGTTGTTCTCGTGTCTGTAGCGTCAATCGATAAGCGGGTTTGCCATTGGCGTCCTTTGACACGCCGATCAACCGGCCTGGAATTTTTCGCGTCAGACTCTCTTTGACGGCAAAGAAGGCTGCGTGGGGTCCGCCATAGCCTAGAGGGACTCCAAATCGGGCACTGTTTCCGACGGCAATGTCTGCGCCCCATTCACCCGGGGGCTTGATCTTGGTCAACGATAAAAGATCGGTAGCACAAGTGACTAAGCCGCCAAGTTCGTGAATTTGCTCTGTTACGGATGCCCAGTCTGTAATGTCTCCTCGTCGCTCAGGGTATTGGAGGAGAGCTCCGAAACAGTCGGCTTTGAGCTGTCGATCTTGCTCTGTAGAGCCTTCCAAGATTTTTTTGATGTTTCCGACCACGAGATTGATGCCTGTAGGACCTGATCGATTACGGAGAACAGCCATAGTCTGAGGGTACACAGATCGATCGACAAGGTAGGTTTTTTTCTTGCCCTTCAACTGATTGTAGGAAAGTGTCATGGCTTCAGCGGCAGCAGTTGCTTCGTCTAATAATGATGCATTAGAAATTGGTAAGCCTGTGAGCGAGCTGATCATCGTCTGGTAGTTGATCAAAGACTCCAATCTGCCTTGAGAGATTTCAGGCTGATAGGGAGTGTAACTCGTGTACCAAGCAGGGTTTTCAAGAACCTGATCCAGAATTCAAATTCAATAACACCCCAGTAAGTAAAATCAGACGTATTTTTGAAATTCACGCGTACAAGATGCACATCTCACATTTCTAGCAATCGCAGGCGGCATAACGGCATTCCAGTATCCCATTCCAATATAATTTCTCGCTAAGATGTTTTTGCTCGACAATTCTTCGGCACGCTTAGATAGTTGACTCTCGCTCAAAACAGGGAGCTCTTCATTAGTAAGCTCATTAGTTCGAATCGAGTCGGGTACGACCTCATTCACAAAGTCATCAAGAGACTCGAAGCCAAGTGTCTTCAACATATATTTAATGTCTTCATCTCGAGGACCCACATGGCGGGAAGGAAAGGTATCCAAAGGAGCAAAGATTGAGCTCTGGATTGCAGATGTAGACGCAGACTTGGTCGCGGCGGTCCGTAGTTGTTGGTTGTTCGTGACAGCGGGTCCAGTAAGACTTGCACGAATACTGATGCAGCGCTTAGTCAGTGCTCGAGATGTAGGAAGATATGACTTTGAAATAGCTGGCCGACTAGCTATTCGACTGATACTCGAGAGGGAAGATAACATGATGTGCTTAGCCTTGAGCGTCTGATGAGTGATGAAGTAAACGTCGCAAGGTCGTATCCCAAGGTGAAGCTAGATGAACCCAGTACTGGAGTTGGCTTTGAGTGAATTCTAGTAAGTCCAAACACTGGGAGTCTATGACGCTCCAACAGACAAGGAGGAACTAAAGATACGAGATCCGAGCCACAATTTTTTCTGAGCTTGCAGGATCAAAAAAAAAATCTCGATGGACAACACATAAAATTATATTGACCCCGATCGATAGAGACAAAGTCCGGCGAGATCGGACCGGATACTAATTAAACCCACAAACAATTCAACGAATGTGGCCAAATGATCGAATTCCAAACAATCTTGAGGCTGTACAACTTCCAAATATATCCCCTCCTATCGGCCTGACCTTGCGTAAATTTTGATATTGAATTTTGAGACTCGGTTTCAACTTTTCTTCCAGAGAGTGGTTCAATCTCCACCATTTCAGTCAGAATCTTATCTCCTGGAATCCTTTTGATATGGAAAACGTAGGTTTACAAGAGATATAGTATCACTGCAGGTTTCATCCATCTTGTTCCAAATTCCCAGCCAAGCTGCCAACTCGCTCGAGGTTTGCCGGCAAATTTGCACAGGCTGTTTGAAGTTGGATGCGTTTATCTGGTTTGTCATTTAAGATGTCACTCCGAGTCCTAAAGATAGCTTCAATGGAATCACGGGCAAGGCATGTGTTCTTCGACCTATGGGCAAGATGAACTTACAGCCATGTATTGACATTTTTTGACCGAGTTTGACTTGAGACTTCAAGATCCGCCAGATTAAACCGGCTCAAACCCTTCCATGAAGCCATATGTATCGGAGTACCTCAGATGCATAGCTGACTTTGCAGCTAGCTAAAAGTTGAGGATCAAATTGACTCGATTTGGCAAGGGCCCGAGAAGAATTGAAATAAAATTTCGCGGATTGAGTTGGTCATTGATTTGATTTGCGATTATCGGGAGCTGAAATTGCAGAATAAAACTTTGCAGTTGGGTGTTAGCTAGGAAACATAGCAGGCTTTTTGAGACAAACTTCTTTATCAAAAGTTGGACTGTCAATTTGAGGTCACGCGCCTTGGGTTCCGGAAAGGGGAGCAAGGAAAGAAACTCCAAAAGGCTTGTGGCAAGAACAATCTTGTACTCTCACTCAAACTCTTGTGATATGGTTCGGCCTTAATGCCTTCAATCAATCAACAATGACATTCTCTATGGAAAATATCAGCAAATGAACAACTAACAGCACATGTGCTTAACATGCATCTCTTCTATACATCTATCCACTCGTCACCATTTTGGTCATGTGTTCTACTACAATTACCTCTTTCACCCTGCTGACTCCGAGTGTATATATTTTCAACTGAGCTTAAGTGAACAACTCGATCTAGGATGATGCAATGCATTGATGTGAAATTCTTCTGAAGATGAGTGTCTTCATCGTAATGATGTGCTCTTGGTCTTACTTGACCAAGGAGGTGTGGATAGGTATTGAGGACGGTACAGCTGAGCCACTTCACTTTCACAAGGAGTTTATCTTTGCTATGAGCCTATCGCTGTTGCAGTTGGCAAGATGATCACTTCTCAATGTTCCACTTGAGCAAAATCTTCAAGTTATTCAGTATGGCAAAGTCCAGTCATTGCCCAGAGCATGCCAGCATTTTTTACCTTTGGATGGCTACTCTCCCGCCGACCTTTCTTCTTCAGCTGACACAGGCCGACATTCTCCATCATATCAAAGAGGCTTGACATCATTCAAATCGCGGAAAATCGGTGTAAAGATGATTTTACTTGAAGCAAAATAAAAACTGGCGACCAAGCTTCACTCTGGTGGATTCAAAGAATACCATTGTGCATGTTTTTGTAATCTATGTATGGCAAAAGGGAGACAATATCACCGGAGGACATTTTCGTTATCTTGTGAGCCAACGCAAGTCTTACACACGTCTGATATCAAAATAGATGAGCTTTGATGATTGAACTTCTTTGATTATGTAGGTTATCGAGTTTTTTTTTAAGATGGTACGTCAACAGAGACACCGTTGTAGAATAAAGGAATGAATTCTTGGTAAAAGATCATGTTGATGAACCTGTGGGACTCGCAAAACACATTGATGACTTGAAAGTTGAAACGCATTGTTCTTCAGCGTAATCGAAGAGAGGTACTTAGTTAAGCTAGCTTAAGTCTACTTAAGTGTATGGCTGAGCTGAGTTCCATCATCCTGATTCCTGACAAGGCTGTGCTTTCCATCCAGATTTCCTCCTCTACGTATTTATCACCTACACAAAACTTTCACCAATGGATCCTACTCCATCATCATCTCAACCTCAACATACCACCGCACCGACTTCTGAAGTTCCCGATGATTTGGAGGCACATCCTTTGAACGGACGATCCACAACGATCACTTCTGCTCCTCGTCCATCATTATATCAACTTATTAAAACTTACCTCTCCAATTCGTTGTCGGGTTGGTTTTGTCCTGCTTATCTTGTCGATTGGGCAGTCGTACTGGCTGCCATTGTTCTTGAAAAAGTTGGTAAAGATATCACCTTTGTCTTGCATCATTTGCTGCTTTTCATTGATCGAAGACTGATCTGATATTTCCGAACAGTTGTACTTAACTCCTCTCAAGCCATTCCAACGTGATCTTTCTATGTACTTCCCTATCCCTGATTACCATGGAACGCTCAAGCCAGAGCAGTGAGCTATCGTTTCTCAAACATTTATACCGGAATCGATACCTCAATTAACTCGAGTGTCACTTTTTTGAATAACAGCATCTCTGAAGAATGGCTTCATCATTTCTCTGTGACTTTACCATTCTCGGTGCTTATCGTCTTGACTCTGCTCTCTTACCCAACAGGAGGCGTTCATTTGCTTCCTACACTGCATCTCTCTCTCTTAGGACTTTTGACAGCTCATGTCATCGCGCGCTACCCAACTGACTTGCTCAAGGTTTGGGTAGGACGTTTAAGACCTGACTTTTTCTCGCGCTGCTCTTATTCAGTCACTACCAACACTTGTATAGCTCATAATTCTAACTTCAAGTTGATTGAAAAGGGTATGAAGAGCTTCCCCAGTGGTCATTCTTCTGAAGCATTTTCCGGCTTAGGCTTTCTGGCATTGTGGATTGCTGGACGGAACGGCGCATTCGCAATTGGTGGAGATCGACTTCGTGGGTCAGGGCCATCAGAGAGTCGGCTGCTTAAGGGTTTGGTGGCTGTAGTATGGTTGATGCTAGCATCTTGGAGTACGTATCCTCTTTGCTATCATATGCAGGCAATGAGAGTCTACCAGTTGACAAAAATCTGCCTTGACGGTCTTTGTCATCTTCCATAGTTGCTATTACCCGCCTTCAGGATAATCTCCATCACTCTACTGATGTTCTTGCTGGTGGTTTCATTGGCGTATCTTCGGCTCTCATTGGCTATCTGTTATATTTTCCATCCCCGTTCGATGGAAACACATTGGGTACTACTATGGGTAAACCACGACAGGTCTATTTCTCTGCAACACACCTAGGAGACGATGACGCTGTACCAAGAGAGGGTACCATCGCACTACCTGGACCTGAGCAGCCAATTCGAGTACACTCAGGGTCGCCCTAGTCTTTGAAACGCATGTACTATTCATCATTGTCATTTGTATTGGACTTGCAAAAAATGCTATCTAGATTCACTTTTTTATGATATTCTGGTGGTTCGGTTCCTGAGGTGCTCTGATCATCTGATCTAGATTACTACTATTCATAATGTTGTACTATCTCTCCTACAAAACCACCATCAAAAATCGAGCTAACATATGAGTGATCCGCAGCTTTCTCATTGATGGGCATCAGCTTACTGTTTGATTATGTAGTTTGATTATTCAACTGACTTATTTGTATGACTTGAAGTATATAGAGTTTGTATGTCATGTTGAATCAATTGCTCAAAGTCTGTAAAAAACCTCAATGCGTCAAATCTCAACTCTTTGGCATCCTTCATTGAGCACACTCGACGCATGGCTTCACCTTCATCGTGTGTGCCTGTTTTTCTTATCCTCTTTTCCTCAAAATGACATACCTGATCATGTACTCGACATATGCTCAGCATCATTTATTCCTTGTACTTAGTGTTGGCGTTCAGACTGCTAGGACGCACACGCGGCCACTTCTCACTCACTCTGCTCACGATACATCTTGAGTGACTTGATATCATCCTCCACTGCCATTCATTTCACCGCAGCCAACACTACTTGTGTTTTGATAGGTTGAGCTCAATTTTATTCATGCTATAATATTTCAAAAATTAAATGGTACAACAAACTAGAAGGTAAATATAGATATAGACATGAGATCCTGAGGAGACTATTGATAAGTATGTAGACTAGAAGCAAAGAAAAGCGTTACATTCAAAACTACAATGACCTAGATCCTGTCATATCCATCATGATCTGAATAATTCAATGTAACGGAATACTTGTTACAAAGTATATCAAGTATTTCATCAGTTGAATTATGAAGAGAAACAGTAAAACTCAAAGGCAATGTCAATAAACGAAGACTTCTCCAACGATTTTGATAATTCCTTATCATAAGTAGATTGTAGATCAAGCTTCTTATTCGTTCGTTTGATGAATGCAAATCAGATACTACCCAATTGATAGATTTAATTGAAGGGCAAATAGAGAATTGTTCTAATCTTGATGTATCACGATGATGATATTGAAAAACTGTGAGTTGTTCAAGTGATTCGAAACTTTTCAAAACCTCACAATCTTCAACCAGTCTATCTTCATCCCATCCAACATTGAACCTTAAAGCCAATACACTTTTATGAAACAAATGAAAGAAATTCATCAATGTTGAAAAATCTTGAAATCTTTTACATTTGAAAACTGATAATTTTTGGATTTTTGATTTCCAATTGAATTTAATCCAACTTGGATTAGGTGATTTGAGTCTTCCAAGTGAAAGTGATTTTAGTTTAGTTAATGATGCCAAACTGATGCCTAACTCATCTTGCCATTCTGATTCTTTTACCGGTTTCAATCCTTTATGACGTGCATATAATTTGACAATTTCAAGATTCTTTAAATGACTGATCACCGATGCTAGTTTTGTTTCTTGTAGTCTTTGAGAAAACCAAAATTCGAATCTAGTTAAGTTTCTAAACCCAGCGATAGTGTTGAACATTGGATGGATGCGTTCCCAAAATTTTACGATGAATACTGAAGGAAGTATAGGAGGAATTGCCATCCAAAGGATTACTTCGTCGATTTGATCAGGTTGAGAAGTCTTGAATATCTCACTAGCGAGGTTAACCAATTCCTCGTCCTCTGGTCTGGTATTAACCAATTCACGTGTTGCAAACCTCAATGACATGTTAATAGATGTAGTATGATGGTTTTCAGATTGATATAATTTGAGTAACTTTCTAAAGTAATCAATAGGAATTGGTTCGCGTTTATTTATCCTAGAGAGTCCAATCCTCTTCGGTTAAATAAGGTGAAGTCGAAATTAGGAATAGAATCGGTTAACTTTAGCAAGAGACAAACCAGTGAATGAAGTGACATACCTTCCACATTAAGCCTTGTAAAAATTCAGAAAGATCTTTGTTCAAAAGTAAAAGACGAGCGAGAACAATATCTAAAGAACCTTATCTAGATTAACATCGTCTTCTTATACTCGAACAAGTCCAATTACTCACTATCTCTTGTCTCGCCATTCTGTGGCAATCTATTGATTTGTACGATAGGCTTATCACCTTCACATACTGTTTCTGCTAATATTAAATACACAATTTCGACTGGAAAGTTTGCAAAGCTCATCCTTGTTTATTTATTCTTTATTTAACAAGAGAGAGATTGAGTGATATTTTTTGCTAACTTGATTTGGATTTCTTGATGAAAGGCTTTTGAAATAATTGGGTTTTGTTGATATTGGGATGAATATTTTTCTTTACAATCATAGATAGTTCTCTTCCTTGCCCCATATATATCAGTGTTCTTACTCAGTGATATCTGACTTCCGATCATTGATCAGCCAAGTAAAGGCTGTTGACATTGTGTAGGGGACTCAGGCTGTTTATCAAAGAGCTGTTGCGATTCATCAGCTACTGCTTACTGCACCTCAACTGCCCGCTATATCGAGATTGATCCATCAAAGGTTCTCAGCCTTCTGTAACAATAGTCAGACGCATCGCCTTTGAGCAATTTTGTTCAAACGCCTGGGGGATTGATTCCTCATCCTCAGATTACAGTCTCCTGAGAAGTAACAGCCCGTGACTATCGAGTGACCAGCGAGACTTTTGATCCCTACGTAGTGCACCCTTTGATGACCAAACATTGCCTTTGTTACAGACCACAAAGGCTTTCAT
>MWRL01029499.1:0-11585 GCA_002157085.1 Melampsora occidentalis | reverse complement strand
TGATTTGCTCAAGAAAAATCAATTTTACACACTTTATTCTTCACAGACAATGAGAGTTGCACAAAGAGCATTGAAAACATCAATAATGGGGCATCTGTGGACTACTTTTTCAATGAACTTTTCACAGACTTTTTTTACAATCATTTGAAAATGAAGAAAGTCTGTAAAAATAAATATCAACCTGGGAAAAGTTGAATTTGACAGACAACATGATTTGCAAACATTAATGTCCGGAAATGGATGACCGCAAAATTCTATGATCCCCTGCTGTGTGATGCTAATTGAGTTGCACACATCTTCCAAGCTTCAGATTTTTCTTACCTGCAATGCATTTTGCAGATCTGTATGCACTTTTGTTGTTGATGGTAGAGAGGTCAGTGAGCAGATAAGTGTATGGGTCAAAAGTGAGCCATGCTGCTATGCCGTCATTGGTTGTGGCGTGGACTGTTGCAGATAAGAGTGTTCTCATGAGATGGGGTGGTGTTCCCCACTCATACTTTGCAAGCAACACTATGAATCCTGAGCATTGTTTGACTTTATCAAAAACATCTTGGTGGTGTTGGTTGAACTTGAGTTGGCTGTCCAAGGTTACGCTGAGCCATTTTGTGCTGGCCTGTGGGATTAGTCCTTTGTGTGAGCCAAAGTCAATTGTAGGTGGGTGGTTATTCTTAGTAAAATCAACCAGTGACTCTTCTTTGTGTCAAATATGACCCCGTGACGTTCAGCCCATTTTTCCATTGGTAAGTTAGTGTTTTCATTCTGGATTGGAGCTGATGGGGTTTGGGAGCAGTTGCCAGCAGGATGACATCATCTATGAAGCCTAGCGCTTTGGCCCAAATAATTGGTTTGGCAATATCTAGTAAAGAGGAGTTGTAGATGAGATAAAGGAGAGGGTACAAAGGCAATCCCTGAGGTAGCCCATGTGTCAATTGGAATGGAGATGATTCAAAGACATTGAAGGCGAGTCAAGTCAAGTGTTTCAAGAGTAAATCTTTGATGATGTTGATAGCAGTAGAGTGAAGGCCCTTTTTTTAGGGTGCTGGAGACAAGTGAACTCCATGCTTAACCAAACTTGACCAAGATGGCTGATCAGGAAGGTGTTTACTTTTAAGTGTTGTCACTTGTGTCATGTGTGCCTAGGGCTATGACCCAGCCCTGGCCCAGCCCGGCCAAGTCTGCCCAAGGGGTCTCCACAGGATGACAGATCCAGGGCCAGGGCCAAAGCCCTAACCTGGTATAGAGACAAAGGCCCTGTCTCAAAGCCATTCGGGGCCGGGTTGCCCAAAAATTCTGGGCTAGAGAAAGGGTTTTTGACGTTCTTTTTTTATTCTTTACGCTACTTTTTGTCCTTACGCTTGTTTAGCAAGTTGTTCTAGCTCAATTTTCCTCGGTCCTCCACCGGTGGAATGTATTTACTTGAGAATTTACTTGAGAAAAGGATCAATTGATTTTTCAAATCGTCCTTTCAATGCGCTCAAACCCGCGCACACAAGGCTGGGCCAAGCCAGGGCCAGCCCGTGGCTGCTCGCTGGGTTTTTGGAGGGCTCTAGGGCCGAGACCGCGTCTGACCCGGTCAGCCGCCCGGCTCTGAAACTCCAGGGCCGGGTCATAGCCCCATGTGTCCCGCAAACCAAATTAAAGTACCTGGACTTAAGCTTAATTAAGCTATCACTTTAACTCCTGATCACCATACAGCGAATCTAGTTTACCTCCTCAGCCCATCACATCTTCCGCCAATCTTGCGTTTCGCACTTCTTCGTCAACTTTTCATCCCAATATTGGCTATCCTAGCCTTCTTAAGGTACTCTTCACCCAATCTTCGTACGTGGACACAGTGAATGGATTTCTCAGATGGATCTTAACAGCCTTGCTTCATCTTATACTTCGTGCAAGCAAGCCGAAGATGCGGTGAAAGGCTGTGCTTCGCAAGCTGGGTATTTTCTGAAGCGCGCAAGGTCAAAGAACGATCGGCAGAAGCGCCTTCATAAGGTCTGGCTTGCATGCGCACACGGAGGGGTTCACAAACCGAAGGATAACCCGATCCGTAAAACGACTAGTCGACTTCTTAATTGTCCATGGTCAGCCAAAATCAAACGACAAGGCGTGGAGCAAGATGCGTGTAAATGGGTTATCGAGGTTACAAATAACACGCACAACCACGAGCCGTCGAACAATCTAGCCGAGATACCTGCCGCGCGAAGTCTCACGACCGATCAACTGGACCAAGTCATAGAAATGACAAAAGAGGGGGCACCGCCGCGAGCCATCATCAAAACACTGAAAGCATCAGATCCAAGTAACCGGACTATCGCGCAAGACTTATACAATATCAGGAAAAAGCGTCGAACAGATTTTTTGCGGGGACGACCACCCTTAGAAGCACTATTTGATTCCCTCCGACAGGATGACGTCTATCACACATTCGAGCGTGACTCGGATGGTCAACTACTCCGCCTATTCATTGCACCAAAGAGTTCTGTTTTCGCTGCCAACGCTTTCTGTACCACGGATGTCTTGTTGATCGAGTCCACTGACAGGTTCAATAGGTGTGACCACCAAACTCAACATTGTGCTGATGCAAAGTTGTCACTCAATCAAACTGACAAAGTTCTGTGGCACAATTGTCATCAATGTAGTTACCAAATGCCGCTTCTCCATATCATGGGAATCACCTCAACGCACCAATCGCTCTCACTATGTTATTGTTTTATGCAAGACGAAAGCGAGTACGACTTTGCCTGGGCCTTATGCCAGCTGAAATCATGTTTTGCGTTAAATCTATGTGAACGATGTGTTGTATTCACGGAACAAAAATGGGGACTCATGCATGCAATGAGCCATGTGCTCCCCCAAGCGATCAATCTGATATCTATGTGGCATATTCATAAGGATATCCTATCGAACGTAAAACCGTTCTTTCCTACCGATCACGAGTGGCAGCGATTCGTTACCGAATGGCGAAATTTGTGTAGCTCTGAAACATCTGAAGAGTTTATTGAGCGGTTTAGTACTATTCAAATGCATACAACTGCAAATATTTTTGAATACATGAACAGTACGTGGATTGTTCACAAGGAAAAGTTTATTCCTGCTTGGACCAGGCACATCTTACATTTTGGACATCTGGAAACTTTTCAAGTCGAAGGTGGACATACTGCATTCAAGCAATGGATATCTATGCCTACTGATAATTCAGCGCGTGTATACAAGCAACTCCTCTTGGCTTCTCAACAACAAAGGGATCGTATTGCTGATGGGATGTTATATGATCGCTCTCATGATTTGCTCCAAACTGAAGGACCCTTTTGGCACGCAGTCCTCAAAAGGATATCACATTACGCTTTGGAACAAGTAAGTATGCCCGTATTAGTATGAAAGATCCAAATATCGAGTGTGGTGTCCTGACTTTGCCTATCGATCTTTCTTTTCAAGGTTTTTGAACAATTTCACAAAGCGTTTTTGCTCGATCAAAATTCAAGATGCACCCGAAGTTTTATCAATTCTAAAGGTTTACCGTGTGCTCACTTCATAAATGATCTTCTTGCTTCAAATACGACTCTGGCCATCGAACACTTCGATCCACATTGGCATCTCGATAAGGTTTCATTTACCTCTCTCAGTCACTTGGTTCCTGATGTACAAAGGGTTCGCTCATTTCAATTTACCTATCAACCAACAGCACGTTTTACTGATCCAAATTGTATGTTGAATGTTCGATTTTGCCATCAGCTAGACCGTTTTTGTTCATCAGAACACACAGTTGACCTTCCAGTCTTAACCGCGTCTGAAGCACCCTTTCTTTGTTACGTACCAGAAGGAATTTGAACTTTGTAATATTCGCACGCAGGCTCTCTGAATCATTTGTGGACGAGCCGATCGATCAATGGCCCAGATTTCATATAGTGTGAAGGCTGATCATTATTCGACCCTGGTTTTTTCCAATGGCTCTCTGTCGGTTGTTTTGAATTTATTTATCACTGTAAACTGTTTCGCCTTCATCACTTTCATATATTATGTGCTTGGCTTACCCCCCAATATCTATTAGTCATGTGACGGGATTTGAAAGCTCTTGCAACTCATTGTATTAATTTCAGGTATTTGATAATCGCGAGGGACACCCGTGGTGTGCACTTCTGCGTGCCAAGGCACACACCCTCACATTAAGGAAGCTACACGTTGTTTGCTAGACACAAGTCGCACTCGTGTTTCATTTTAAGGTCCAAAGGAGGGGGCTGCTATGTGCGTCGGAATCTACTTGTTGATGGACAGGCTGTCCATCATCTTCCAAAGCTTGCACCCCCATTCTTGAGACTGAGACACTCTCTAAACACATCTGAAAATGCAGTTTAGGTGGTTTCTGAATTGACGAGACCGAGGTTTCTATGCCTTTGTTTGGTTCCGAAGCTTCAACAGGCTTCAACAGGGGTCAATCTTGCGTGTTCCTCAACTCTATACCCCACAACAGATCTTCAATTCAGAAGATGGGACACTATTGGTGAGCTACCGGAAGTGCAGGATTTGCATACATACATGGTACATACATGATCTTTGCGGCAAAGACCAAGAACTCCTTAAGATGTAAAATTGAGATCAGTTGAAGAAGGGCCAGGACCCCCATAGGTTGGTATTATCTCCAATTCCCAATGATACAATGTCAAAAAAGACAAGAACATACCTTCTCAGGACTCGAGTCTTTCTTCAATTACAAAAGACAAACAAGACTCCCTGAAAGTTGAATGGCTCTAATATGGTGCATTTCCGGCCATCATTGGAACTATCGCTTGACATGAGTCTGGAACACTTGATAGGTAATTTAAGTGTAGAATGCTGACAATACATTTTCTATAACATACACACTTCTAGGTACCCACGGTTCACAGGCTCACAGCGAGATCCGGAATCGACCGGTCGACCGTCGGGCCACTATGTATGTGCGTCCGAAGTACGTACATAGAAGTTCCCCGGCTCTAAGCTGCTGTCACATGGCGCAATACGTCCTGTATACACTTTGCTGATCCGACGATTCTCTTGAGAAGATCCCGAGGTCGGAGGTACAGATTAGTTTTGGCCGTTTGAAGTATGGCCATTCAGCATTCCGATGTCCGCCTCATATCTCCCCGGTTCTATGGCCTGCAGCGGGTGCTTTCCCATTTGCCGCCAGAAAAAAATTGATACAATTGAGCACGGTCTATTTGTTTGATTTGTTGTCTTCACTTATATATGGATAAGCTTTGGAAAGAGGATTTTGAAACGCGATGGCAGAATTATCTTTACTTATATACAGTCGTTTTCAGAACGCTTGGAAACTTTTGCCCGCCAAACTCAAGCAAATTGGCGTGGTATTGTTTCCAAGCTTTGTGCAATTGACGTATAAACAAGCTTTGGCAAGTCGATTTTAAAACACACAGGCAGAATTAGAATTGTGACACAAGATTGATAGAAAGTTCCGCAAGGGTTTGAATCTTTCGGTTGGATGAGAGGTTGTTCATGCCAAAATCTGTGGTATGTGGGGCAAACTAAACGTATCGTGAACAGAATTTCAGATGAACATGATCCCAGTTGAACATATCTCTAAGCCTGGGAGCGGATATCGGAGCTTCATTTATCATAATTTATCAGCTGTGAATGTCCATTTTGATTTCTATGGTACAGTAAAGAAGACTCCTCTGATGGTGGCACGGATGGTGGAAACAGAAAATCTACCTGACATAATTGATCCCACAAACCATATCGCCTTTTTTTATCCAAAAGACGAGACAAGGTCTAGGCCTGCCTAGACTCAATATTTGCAACGCTTGCGGAAATATAGATATAGATTAGTACTCAGGTGTACAAATTGCACTTTCTGTTGCTTTGATTGATCATCTTGTTTGTGGGGTGCCGATGAGGGGCGAGCCGGTTGAGATGATGGGTGGCATACTTATCGAGGAGCGGACCGGTACAAACAGTAAGCGAGAGAGAGAGTGACATGAGACAAGCTCGGAGTCGTGTTCTTTGAAGTTTTCGAATTTGTAAAGCTTTCAATCGACAATTTACTAGATAGCTCCCCACGCTCTGACTGTTTATACCTCTTTGAGTTTATCCCTGGAACTGTCTGACTTCGAAATTGAAATTCTTTGAATGGTGTTATGAACTGCTGTCTTTGAAGTTTGTACCCTCCTCGTTTTCTCGCTTATAAATAGAGGTGCATCAAGTCGATCAGTTCCACCCTGACGCCTTTCGCCAACTTTTCGCCCATCCCTTACATACAGTAGTCACATTTTAGAGTGGATTGTCGGTGGGTTCCTTGTTGGTGTCCGGTCGTTGTTTGAGCTTTCAACAGATTTACACATACACAGTAGGATGAGCTCTGAATAGAGAGTGAGTTATGAACTATATACGCACGCTTCACTTCACATCCTCAGTCTTTTGTCTCTTTGGACTGACTAATGCTTCCATCGCTGAAGAGCCGCGCATAGGTCGGTCAGTCTAATTACAGTAAGGTTGATAGCTGCTTGCTTCACGGATTGGCTGCTTCCGCCTCCTACATCTACAGCCCTACTGCTAAACTGCGCCAGGAAGATTGTGGATCAGATCGACGTATCTACCTACCCTACTTAAAGCATTCACCTCACTTTCTTAGTTTGATGGCTGATTCGAGGACCAACTCCAACTACTACTCCAAGCATAGCCTTAGGCTGATGATGGCCAAGAAATTTCGAGCTCCGGACGATTCTCATCCAACCAACTCATTCACTCACCATCACCCTTCTATCCAAAGTGTCAGTTTCTTCTTGTTTTGTCAAATGCTCCTTTCAGAATTCCATCTGCCTCATTTAAGTATATATATGATATATACTAATCTCCTGCCTATTCCCGCAAACCTTCCTTGAATGATTCTTTTTTTCAAACTTCTTCGAACAACGATCACAAACATACACTAGCCTGGTTCAACTCAACCAACCCAATCCACAAGTGCACTTCCTACCATACCGGCCGTCGAATCACCTGAACAACAAGACGGGCTTGCTCACTGGATGCTCTATGAACCCAAGTGTGACGGGACCGGCTCAATTATGCCTCCTTGGGCTCGGCGCGATACTCAACCAAGTCAAACGGATAGCAGATGTGAAGTGCCCATCGATCGAAACGAGCCTTCGACCTCGTCCAATAACTCAACTTTTTCGCACATATTACCACTACCATCTCTGATCAGCTCTGAGACGGTTAAGAAACCGAAAGGCGCTCCCACCTTACCTGGTATCGCCGCCATGTTAGCCGGAGCCGCTGCGTCACAGCCACACCCTGAACCACTCCATCAGAACCAAAATTCCGCTGTCCAACTTCCATTGCCACCTATACGTCCGCCTAAATCCAAAAATCGAGTAGGTCTTCACCAGAGCGAATCTCGTACTAGACAACAGCCACGACATCGACGTCCGATACCTACCACTTCATCTCAGGAGTTGACCACGACAACACCTAGTGGCTCAATTCCCATCACATTGATGCAATCTACCAGACAAAGAGTAAGTATTGCTTGCACATTTTGCAGAACTAGAAAATTGAGATGTACACCTGGACCTGGACCATGTGAGCATTGTAGTAGAAGAGGAAATGAATGTGTTTTTGATGTCCCGGGAAGGCTTTAGACCAGTCCTCTTATCAGTTTGCTTTGTGTGCGCTTCAATTTTTATTCTCAAGAATTTTTTCCTCTCTTATTTTTGATGCGATGGTAGATTTATTCTGATTAAGATGTTCCACAATCCAGACCATGAAATTCGAGACAAGAAAAACAGATTTTATCCTCATTAAATATATACAACATCTTTATATACATCTATTTTATCAGTTTCTATTCCAGGTTGTTGTTAGTGGAAGAGAAATTCAGAATTGTTGTGTGACGACCTGGAAACAAAACATAATTGCCATGATAAGATAGCCCTTTTTTGGCTGAGCCCAAGAGCCCTGTGTTATTGGGCTCAATTCATCTTGAAGCGCCCATATGAAGCAAATTGGTTTCCAAAGTTGCTCATATTCGAAGATTTTACACCAGCGAGGCCAGACCTAATCTCTACCGAGGCTTCAGGATGCACAAAGTTGACGGCAAAAAGGGTGGACTAGCGTCAAGTGGCCAGAGTGCATGAATCATCAAACGTATCCATCCTGTCATGAGGATCCGTCTTGAGCATCGTCTGACTTGCGTATCATCTGACCGGCTTCTTGTTCTTTGCACTCACGTCTTTTTGACATTTGTTCATGTGATTCAATACCTTATTTCTCCCGGATGTTATGGTTCTGCCCTAGAAGCTGAGAAATGGTGCGGATTGGTTTTTGACGTCTAAAAGTCTATTAATTTGTCACGCAACGTTAGTGAAAAATCAGGGGGCTGATCTCGAGCTGAATGCCCCCGCCATATTGCCCTCCTGCATCGGCCTTGAGCCGTAAGGTGTGTTGACTCATCGCCAGGAAGAACCGGCATAGGAAATGCAATTCAAACACCAAGGTTGTACATATTATAATCACATGATTACGATGGAGAAAGTACAGCTTATGTTGTACTTTGGCAGAGCTCACAGGATGATCTCGTCAAAAGGCACCTTAAATCTCCACATTTAATTCGGGCATTCTCGGTTAACTCCTACACTGTACACCACGATCCCCCTCAAACGGGGGTTCAGCCGGGGGTTGGCCCCGGTTGGTCATCCGGTTTTTTTTAAAGTGCGTAAAACAAGTTACAAATGCTAGGATCATTAACCTTGAGAAGACGGCCATTGATCAGAAACCGAGAGATACTGGTCTGTAGATTGATAGTTGCTCTTTGGGTTTAAGACGTTCGTCTTTTACATATATTCCGGTTTTCTTTGCTGGGGAGTCTTGGGCAGTATCGTTGACATTACGAGCTTTCCCGCGCGGTTTTAATCGGTTTTTTCGATACCGGTCTGAACACTGCGTTTTTTTCAACGTAGGTTTTTGAACTCGGTTTGTATACCGCGTTTTAACACCTTTTAGGTACTACTACCTAGTACCAGTTATCAATCCACTTGTCATCTCGCACTGAGTCGTTTATTTTTTACACTCACTCTCTTAATTAACCTGTTCAGATAGTGTTGTATGCAACCTAAGCGTTTTAGCACTTTAAAGGAAAAAGGAAGCCAGCGGTAGTCCGAGGATGAATTGTCTCGCGGGTCGCAATCAGCTGTTTTTGAACCAGCACTTCTCCCGAAGATGAAGTTCAAGTGCCTTTGAGTTTTACGGATAATCTTCTATAGATCAGCGTCCATGCCCGTCTGATTTGGTCTTACGCTCATCTGCTCACACGCCTGCTTTCATTGGTTGGGCGATGAGAACGGATTATACTTCACATTGCGCCACTGGTCTCACAATGGAATTGAAGTACTCAAACGTTGAACATGGATTTATCACATTGGCCTTCTACTTCAATTATCTTCATATCGTATCTGTAATGCCCAATCTACTCAGTGCTCATCAGTCTTTCTTTTAATACTTTGCCGCCAAATACCTACATAGTAATCTCAAACTCCACCTGACTCATCAACACAATGCCTTCGTTCTTCAACGTGTTCCTCTTCACCTCTCTTTTTGTCACCCTCACTGTTGGGCTCGAGAAGCGTCAGGATCTTTCCGGTTTACCCACTTGTGCTCAAACCTGCATAGTTACTGCCTTAAGTACCAGCAGTGGAGGTTGCTCACCGGTAACCATGTTTTTGCAACTCATGTTACATCTTACGCTTGGATGACCCAGGATAGAAACTGACACATTGGATTTGCGTTCGTCAATCAGACTGACTTTCCGTGCCTCTGCAAGAGTACCAGTTTCCAAGAAGCATCTGCGAAATGTTTCAAGAGCTCCTGTTCATCGACTGACACTGTTGGTGCTGGAAATTGGGCTTTGAAGGTATGTATACGAGTCCAATCAGAGTGTTGAGCTTACAAGAGACTGAAGAAAGGTCGATTCATCCTATGTATAGACTTGCGCTGCTCTTGGAGTCACCGTGCAAATTTCTAGCGTCTCCGGATCTACCAAGTCGGCTAATAGTAATACCACCTCGGATACTAGTAGTACTTCAACTGCATCTTCTACTCCTTCGACCAATGTCACAACTTCGTCATCGGTGCGCTCTTCTTTCGCTTCGAGATTGTGGTACATCTTATCATCAACGGACTGATATCGCTTTATTTTTTTCTAGACATGGACCAAGTCAGCAGCAGGAGCTGCTAATTCTAGCGGCTCTAGCCTTTCGAAGCCTTTCGTACAATTCGCTTCTGTTGGTCTTGCCATCATCTTTGCTTCACGATTTGTCTAAGCTCTTCCCTTATGACTTCATTTCCATACCAGCTACATTATGGGTGTTCTCGACCCATCAATACTTTGTTTTCTCTCTTTTGTCATTGTATTCCGACATCCAACAATTTTATATGGGCACAATTGAAACGTAATACTATTGCTATTTATCTCATTGACTCTCTCAGTGATTAAAATAAGCTATGGGGATATCCGCAAGTCACATTGGCGAGAAACGTATCGATGTTAATTGATAATTATAAATGACGGAAAAGTCAAACGCACCCCAACACCTGGTCCCACAGTGTGGATTTCCTCAACAAAATGATTCATGTAAGGCTTTGCCAGCCAAGGCCTTGCAATGGGTGTTCATTGATGTGAACTCAAAAAGTCATAAAAGGTATCTCGGTCATATCACTGGGAGTCAATGATATGATAATTTTGTAAAAGATGGATACATAGCCCACGAATCCGATACATAGATTAAAGAGTGCTCATCACTCTCCAGTCTCTTCCGAAAGGATCTTCATCAAGTTTTTGTGATTGGGCAGAGTTCGATCAAAAAAGGACGTGTGGGTCTTGGCCAGCTTGTCCATGACAGGTGTCACGTGTGTTCACAGAGGTTTCACACAAACAAAATATGCATAAGGTACAATCTTGTCAAGCTCCCCAGATACAAGCCTCGCAGTGGAGCGGCCTGGTTTCACCAGATCACAAATTGGTTATCAGAACCTGAGGGAGAGGTTCTAGTGTTAGACTTTAGTACTAGAAGTGATAATGATTAGTACAGTAACCGATGAGAGCAAACCTGCTCATAGTGACACGATGGTTAAGAATTGGTGAACAAAGGCAAATAAAGTATGAAATATACAAGAGCTTTTGTAGACACCCAACAACATCACTATCACCGGGGAGAAAACTTTGTCACATATCGATATGTGAGACATGCGTTATCAGAGTCACCAAGTGCTAGGGCTATGACCCGGCCCCGGAAGTTCGCGGCCGGCCACGCGGCTCTGGAAGGCCCCGGAAATTCCCGAGGGCTCTCAGAATTTGAGCGGGTCAACCAGGGCACGCCCTGAAAGGTAGGGCTCAGGGCTCAGCGGGGTCTGAGTCATTTTGGGCGCAAAAAAAGGTAGAAAGGGGCATAAGTTTTGGCATACATTTCAGGTTCACGTGTATCTACTAAGATATTGGTATCTACTATTCAAATATAAGAGACAAATAATGAACTACTAGATATAAATTCATCAAACAAACTGCTTCAACCAGCTTTTGAGACATACTTGAGCCTCAAGGT
>KZ148843.1:3946-18017 GCA_002157085.1 Melampsora occidentalis | reverse complement strand
CGGCAATTGGAACATTGTTGTACAGATGTGGAGTTCAGTGTGTTTCTGATGTGTTACATCATCACTAAGAGCCCTCATTATTTCTTAATAGACAAAATTGTAATTGTGCTTCACAAGAGCATCTTTGGAATCTGATATACTTGAGTACACACTGTACCAGAAAAATTTGAAAATTTTCAAAATCTCAGGATTCCCAAAAGCGCTCTTGTAGCACAATCAAAACCTCCGCTATTAAAAACAAAATTATAACATGGATGTCCTCTTGTGCCTTGGAAGTGTGTTGTATCTTTCCCTCTGGGAACTCAGGCTGACCGTATCACTATCATGTACAGTCAATCTCAGGAATGTTGATTTCTCAGAAAATTTCAAAAAAAAATTTTGGGCTGTGAGTCTGACAGGACAGCTTCGATTCAACATATCCTCTGGCGGTGAAATGCAAAATGTGGTGGTTGGCTGGGGGATTAATTAGATTGGGGAGAATTGGAGTACTTAATAAGAGATAAAATCTGTCAAATCCAAGCTGACATCCTGTCAGCCCTACAAACTTTTTTTTGGAAAGTCAGTATTGCCGAAATTGACTGTAAATCCAAGCACACTGCCTTTCACAGTCATGTTTACAGGTTAGGTTTGTCATATGCAGATCAGACCTAACTTGATGATACTTGGTCCAGCTGCTTATTTAAGACGCTCACCCACTTCTTTCTTGCACATCTTCCCTCTCTAACCCTTTTTGTTCCTCCTCCATCCACCTCACTATCAACAAACTTCCCAGCTATCCATCCTTTTTTCTCCTCCATCCTCCTCACTACCAACAACCCACCCGGCTATCCATCTTTTTCCTCCCCCTTCCACCTCACAATCAACAACCCATCAGCCACCCCAATCAAGTTTTGTACCAACTGTCTTCAGTAGACCGTCAAGATCACCTTACCATCCACCTTCTAGGGACTATTTAGCATTTCCTTGCCATCAAAGCCAGTTCAGCGAGGTTCCAGTGTAATTTAATTCCTCCGAGTTATTCCAGTTACCCAAAACCAGGTTATCAAAGCCGAAAAAATTCCTCCCTTGTTATTCTTAAGCAAAAGTGAGTAGCATATTCAAATATTTGTGTGCACGAGAAGACTGAAGTGAATGTGTCTCGTGTCAGATGTCAGAAAGTAGCCTTCATGCTGAATTGAAGGATGCTCAAGGAGGCGACCGAGCTGTGAGTCACTTTTTTATTCAATATGGCAAAAGCTCGCCAAAGCCAGGTGTTTGGCAACCTTTTGTGGGATCTATGTCAACCAAGTTTATGACACTGAGATGAATGTGTCAATGCCACAGGATAAGTCAATCTCGTCAAGTGTTGGCTACATCAGAGTGAGCCATTGTGATGCAAATGTTCCAAGAAGAGTACTAAGAAGCTTTTCTTTCACAGATGCCAAGGTTGGAAGAGACACCCAATCCTGAAGACTATCAGCTGACTGCTGAAGACTTGGTATGTAGCCACACCCCTGGATATTCTATTACAGCACTGACCATGGCAAACAAGCAGGATACCCAAGTACCACAAAGCACACCTTCACAAGAGCCCGGAGTCATGCCAGGACAGGTGAGCTGATCTGACTTAGAATTTGGATTGATGGCCTGACTCTGACATCTATACCCTAGGATGCTACTTTGGAGGAAGAACTACCACAACCTGGTCAGAAGACTAAATGGTCTTTGGTGAGTTCTGAAAGCCACTTGAAGGTGGATGACCCCAAACTAACCCAAGACTTTCAGGACCCTGACGCAGAGGATTCTGACGCTGGAGAGGATGAATTACTTGCTAGCTTCGTCCAGGAGGATGAATTGCTGGTGAGTTTCTGATAGCAAATCAGTTCTCCACACACACATACTGACATTTTGAACAGGCTTTGGGTGGTAGTAAAGCCACCACTCGAAAGGTGGAGATCAATAAAGCTAGTAAGCGTCTCCGGACATGTAAGTTAACATTTCACAACCATCAATACCTCAGATATGATCTGAGATGCATGTGATCCAACAGGGCAGGATCTCTATGACTCAACAAAGTCCAGAGTAGACTCTATCTTGGAAGAGGAGGATCCAGAAGATGATGCCATCAAGGAAGAGCTTGCTGAGCTACTCAAGGATCTTGAGAAATACAACCACTCTGTTGCAGCTAAAAAGCAGCATCTGGACAGATTGATATCTGAAGGATGTGAAGGCGAAATTGAGATTGTAGTTTTTGATCCGGCAGATGTTCGCAAGGAGCAGGATTCTGATGGTGAGTCATTTCTCAATGCCTATGATGCCACCCCACCTAATGCAAAATGTGTTATGAGAAGCTCGGAATCCACAGGAGTCCCAGAAGCGCAAAAGGACTACCAACTCATATGTAGAAGTCCGAGCAACCAAAATCCAGAGGAAGGGAAGACAGGCCAAGATCAAGAGTAATGAGCTAGTTGCTGAGTCAGACGAAGAAAACGGCCCGCCTAGAAATCATCCCGGGCAGGAAGATCCTGTCCCAGTTTATGCACACCCGGACACAGACTTGAAAAGTGAGTTTTATACAATTTGCCTCTTCTTCCTTCACTTATTACCACACTTTGAATACTCAAACCTCGCCGGATTTTTATGAGTGGCGAGCTTTGGATGGGTTTTCTTACTCTTTTTTTGGCAATTTCCACTGTTCCATTCCATCATTCATTGTCATATCTTCCACCATTTGGGAACTTGCTCTGAACCAATCCTATTTGTTTGTGTAGAAATCATCAAAGGACTTGACCAGACCGAGCTGGACTGTATTGAAGCATTTGCCAAGTTTCTCCCATCAAATCAATTCAACTGGGGTCATGCTTTGAGTCCCAGTGTGAGGAATATCATATACTGCTTGGGCCACGCTCTTCCTGACCTCAAGCCCAAAGGTTCTGTGAAGATAATGCAAGCTCACATAGCTAAGCTCAAGGAAATCAGTCTGAATAAGGATATGGTAAACTATCTCAAGACCGGTAAGTCACATTCACTTGATGCTTGATATGAGTCTGGTCAGAATTGACAGAAGTTGTATCCTTCACAGCACCCAACCTACTACAACTCTCAGTGGATAATCAGTTCTTCACAGCTGATTCTATTGATTGGACACTCCTGGAGGAGTCCACCCAAATTCCGTGGTCAAAACGCAGTGGACTGTTCCGAGCTCTCTACTCAATGGCATGTAGGAAGAATGTCAACCTGGATTGGACATCTGAGACCAGTGTTCAAAAAAAATTAAGAACATCTTATCAGACTATCAAACAGATTCTCATTGACTCAATAGGCTTTGTATCTTACTACACTCAGCACAAGGACATTGAAATACGTAGTACTGGTCTTAATTCAGTTCCTGAGGATATGCTAGAGTTATCAAAGGGGATAGGATGGATTTATCAGCAGATTATGTCTTTGGGTCAGTTAGAGGAGGAAAACGATAATAAGAAGGTACATAAGCATGGTTTATCCTGGCTTCAAAAGAGATATTTTCAAGTGATCATTGGTGTTATGCTCATCTACGAAAGTCATATCTACAACGAGAAGTTTGAAGGTTACCTCAAGAACAACCAAAAAAAAACTAAAGAAGACATCAGCAAAGAAAGGAAGAAACTCAAAGAGGCCTCATGTCTCAATCAGTTATCCCAAAACTGGGTCAACCTTCACCCTGAGAGAGCCATCAAGGGTTCAGATTCCGCTGACTCTGGGGGAATCACCACTCTAACTGAAGACCAGCGCAAAAATCAGGCCATACGTGATGCCAGCGAAACTCGATCTGATGCACTTAGGGCTCTAAGCCTCTTTCTACTATATGGTACTGCCGGCCTCTTTCATGTTTGGACCAATCGTAGGGAAGTCAAGCTGCATGATTCATCATACTTGATCAACCTCACTTCTATACTTGCCCTCCGATATCACAATTTAAACAGCAAAGACAAGGACAGAGATATCTTCTACAAGCGCGCTTGGTGTAGACTTGATGACCATGTAATATCAGTGTTGGGTGATTTCATAGACAGTGATGGAAATTTTAGTAAGGACCTTGACTGGGCTGACTGCACCCTCAGATTTAATGAGCAGTTCAATGGCCCCACTCTATCAAGTTACTTCTTGCTAGATCTATATGCAGAGCTATCAGAACCCGGTCAAAGTAGAGCAACAGATGGCTCAGATGCTCTTCCAGTTTTGTATTCTGGTAAGAATCAGTTTCCAGACTTGGAAATTGATTATGACGATGGAAAGGAAGAAGGACTTGGAGAGAATCAAGAAGTCAGCTCTCAAGAAGATTAAAATCTATCATTTTGTCTAGAAAATTAAAATCTATTATTTTGTCTAGAATAATTTTGTCTAGAATATCAAATGTATTATTTTGGCTAGGAGGATCTTTGTAATTGAGAGTGATGACTATAGTATTGGTCCCTGTTTTCACATCTGATTGAAAGCAACGGTTTCAGTCAATATAACCTCACACAACCTCTGATCTGTGATGAAAGCGTGTAGAACACATTATCCTTGATCATTGAGTGAGCAGTTGTTTCAGAGAACCTCTCAACAGACCGTCAGATCCATGTGTTGGATATCAAGTGGAATAAAAACAATCAACTGAATAAAAATAACATATAGCCTTGGATTTGAACAACTAATCTGTTCCTTGGACACGTGATTAGTTCTTGACAAGACCTTTGTGAACTTGGCCAGACTTTGTAGCTGGTTTTTGAAGACTAGGCAGTCATCATCAACGTAGACAGGGTGTGTCAAAGTGTCATCTATTACAAACAAATTATGCCCCAAGACACATTAGAGCTCAGAGGACACCAATAATTGAGAAAAAGAAAGCTCGCTGAATTGACATGAACGGCGAACTTTTGCATCAGAGATCTGGTTCAACTATGGTTTGAGATGAGATTCATTAAAAACAAAAGCCTTGGTATATTTCAATTTACAACCATTTTTTGAGGTCTGGCTCGCTGAGAAGCAAAAATAAGGTGACAACATTGGCCCAAGGGCAACCCAAGTATCCATTGCTGGCTTGCCACTGGATGAACTGCTCAGTGGTGACATCCTTGGTAGGGATGTTGGTCAAGACATTTTTGACCTTGATGGTCAGACAAGGTAGTATGTCCTCAATGATGTGCTTGTTTGTTCTCCAGTAACACCAGACAAACCATTGACAAACATCTTGAAGTCCACTGTCGCATTTCATGGTAGCTTTATTGTACCCTTTGATATGGAAAGGCTCAGTTTCGTACTGTTTGCCCAGTCCGCAACCGGGGCACATGAACAAGTCATGGGTTCCATTCTTCTCCATAAGCTTTGGAAGCAGCGGTTTTTTGCATACAATCTCTGAATGTCCAACTGGAAAGGGGTATGGGTTAGTAACACTAGACCAAGGGCAGATCACAACTGAATCAGACTTACTCTCAGAGCATCGAGAACAACGCTTATTCTCAAGTGCTGGACAGCTGTGAGGACCATGGATTTCCAGGTTATTAGTCTCAGCCAAACACCACCCACAGACTTTCTTGAGGCCTTTTCTTATCTTGCTTATTGCCAAAGCAAAATCCTTCACTCGTGCTTGATGATCTTGAGACTTTTTCACATTTCCAGAGTATTCTACCATAGTTCCAGGGAGTGGTTGACTCTCAGGTGGCTCAGAAAGCGGGTCCTGCACTTGAGAGGACTCACAATGTGTGCAAGGCTTGAAAGCATAGAAAAGGGAACAGTTGAGATTCTTTCCATCAAGGACCTTTGCATACACACCAGGAATACAGAGTGTATGATCCATCAGTTTGTGTGCAAATGATCCTTTGGCTGGTTTTGAAGTTGGATAAACCCAGACTACAGCAGATTCCCCGTCACGACCAGCCCTGCCTGCCTCCTGGAATGATTTGTTGATTTCATCATCACGTGGCATTCCAATCAAAAAAACATTCCGGACATGCTTATAGTTCATTCCGGCGCCAAACCCACTAGTAGCCACCATGACACACCTGGGTGTAGACCGCCAAAGTTGTGCCTGGGCCGCTGGTTGGTCGCCAGTAAGTTTTGAATGGTAAATAGCCACTGGTATGCCCTTCTCTTCAAGACTAGCCTTCATAGCTTCACATCTAGCAATATTCTCAATAAACACAATACTTCGATCTCTGTGCACAAGAGCAGAATCGGTAACTTTGACAGCCACTTGTTCTGCAATATAGTCCCAATCTCTAGTTAGTGGTTGTAAAACAAACTGAAGTTCTGGCCGTGCTGTGATTTCACGTTCGGGAACATAATTTTGAATAGAGAAGAGGTTCATGAGTGTTTGTTCGTGTTCAGGTTGCATTGTTGCACTCATAAATATGAAAGGTGCGTTGAATGATCGAAGTTTGGCAACACCAGTGGCATAAGCGCGGAAAGTTTCGTCGTCCTTATAGCAGTGGGCCTCGTCCACAATGATTCGGTTGATTTTTTTTAATTTCTTCAGCTGAAACCGGAAAGCAGGTGTAGCAGCAGCTTCAGGGGTACAGACAACAACCCGGTTCCACTCGTCAAGCTCTATACCAGGCTGGTAGACAATGTGATCCACGTTGATCCGCTCAAGTTCCAAAGCAGTTTCAGCAACCAGGGCGCATAGAGGTTGTGTGATGATGGTTGTCCCAGTATTTTCAACCAGAGGTGGTAGCGTGTAAGCCAGGGATTTACCTCCACCAGTGCGAGACACAATCAAGTAGTCCTGACGTCGATCAAATACACCCTTTACCCACCGAGCCTGGAAAGTTGTCCTGAATTCTGCATCTGGGTCCTCTGTGTATAACTTCAAAGCCTTCTTTGCCAAGTCAGCCCCTTCCAGTTTCTCCTCCAGCACCAAAGGAACAAATTCTGTGGTGCGCACACTGTCAATCTAAGATGCAGTTCAAGTCAGATGCTGTGGCAAGAAAATCATGGCAGTTTTGGGATACACTCACATTCCAAAACCTGTGCATGGCATGGCTTGCCAACCTGAACCGAGTCTCAGAGTCACGGTCAATATCATAGCCACCATTCCCAGCATAGCGCATATTTGCTGTGTTCCTACTGTGACCTCGCTGTCTTTCAAACATTGTGTCCTCTCCAGATTCAGAGTGGTCAATCTTGATATGCGCATCACAGATGGCCACTGATGCCTGACGCCACTCGCGGATTCCAAGTGGCTCAACTCCTCCTTCATGGAAGCGCCGTTTGAGGATATTGCTGAAGTCCTCGGTGTCTAGAACCCCTTTTCTACTGCTAACCCAAACCCATGTAGCCATCTCCTTTGCACGATCAGGTAGTCCTAGCACCTGCAGAAAGAACCTGCATAATGAAGACTGACTGGTCAGCTGGCTGTGGGGCTGGGGAAGAGGTGAATGACAGACTTACACCACAACAGGCCTGATCTGAGAATTCCAATAATGCCAGAGTACACTGTGTGCTTCAGTCAAAAAAGTCATGCGAGGTTTATTTTTACCAGTGATATTTCTGCCTTTATGATACCATGTCAGAACCGTAAAGACAGAAGCACGCATGTAAAGACTACGAGGGGCTACATTAGTGTTGACTAGCAGGGTACCAGACTCTTCAGTTCCTCGAAGTGGTTGACCTGAGGCAACATGATAAAGGAAGTACAATCGTTCCATGAATTTGTCAACTTTTGCAAGCCAAGCCCAGATAGCTGAACTGTCCCAAAGATTGGGATGTGCAGCTGCAGTCTTGTCTGTGAATTCATCCAACCATGTATCATTCATCAAGCGATGAACATCTTTTTTTGTTGCCCATTCCTTGAGGAGATGAAATTGATACTTTTTGTGGGTGAGTTGGGATTGGACAAGGTAATTGTAGCCCGGAGCCGTGTTGTTTGGTTTATCTGAATACAAAGCAAGATCAAATGGAGGAAGGTGACACCCTTTGACAATCTCATGAAGATCCACTTCAGCTCTTTTGTCTTGCAGTTGAATACAAGAGCGAATTCCCGAGATGGTGACTGTTTTGTTGTTGATCTCCAGGGTTTCCTGGTTGTGATCGGCCCAAAAAGTAGCATCAGGATGGCCCTCTGACATATAAACAGCAGTTGCTAGGTGCATTAGCTGCCGCATGATATTGAATGGAGCTGAAGGACCTTTATGAAGGAATTTGAATTTTGTAAAGTCGTCCTTTGAAGGGGCTGTTGGATCAGCATTTGGATTGAAACCTTCCCGGCCAGCTGCTTCGGCAAGAAACTCTTCAGCAAAAGCCAGCCGAACACCATACTGGATGTGAGCAATGCGTCGAGTAAAGTTGTCCGCCTGGTCGTAGGAGCCATCTTCTTTCAGCATAGACCGAGCCAGATACTGGCAGGCAGGGNGGGAGCCAGTACTGGCAGTCTGCAGCACTACAGTAGACTTGAAAGATGGAGCATAAAATTCGTGATACATGTTGTGAGATGGGATCAAAGATTTCTGGCTGATGCTGCTGTGGTTCAATATCTGAGTCTGGATCTTCTGGCTGGAGTAGGACAGCAGAAGAGACTGCATCTCGGAGATTGTTGAGGAGACAAATATGAAGGTTGTAAAACTGGGTTTTTGTGTCGACAGGACTTTTGGCCTCATCCATCATGAAGCGCATGAAACAAGCAATGGTGGTTGAGTATTTGATGACTGAAGCTTCTTCCTGCAAGGGCATAATTCCTTTATTGTCCTCAAGGTCACTGGGATATTGTGGCAAGGGTCAGCCATGGTAGGAGTTACTGTTGAATAGTAATGACCACCAATCTCACCTTGTTTCTGCCAAACATTGTCTTTTCAAGAGCTGGCCTGTTTTATGTAGTTTCCTCATGATCTGATTCATCCAATGTCCAATGTAAGGTACCATAGTTTGAACAAACACATCTTCTTCATCGGGGATCATTAGCTGGTCAATAGTCTGGCCATTGCGAATATGTCCGTTGATGTACTCGTGAATTCCTGAGACGTAGAGCCAGTTGGATAGTTGATTGTCTTTTTGAGGATCAGGTACCAGGTGAGATTGAGATGCATGGCAATCAAGCTTGGCCAAGAGGTTCTTTATAGCTTGAGAATATGTCACTGGCTCAGTTGAAGGAGATCTTTGTACACTGTTTGGAACAACTGCTGGGTGGTGTAGGTGAGGCTTGGTCGTGAAAAACTTTTTTCGAATATGGCTATAGAGGTATTGACACATGTCATCCTGGATATAATTCAGACGAGTAAGAGTGTACTCTTCAACAGCAATGTCAGCAAGAGGGGGTTTTGAAGCCAAACACTAAGAAAGAGCACACCTTGGTGAAATTTGTAAAAATGATTGTACAGAGTGGACTCGGCACGCAGAGCCCTCTTACAAATTGTGCAACTGAAGCCGTGGTATATTTTCAGACCCTGGACAGGCTCACAAGGTTCACCCCAGATATAGCCAATTGGCAAAAGGCCCTTGTTCTCTAATGGCACATAGTCTTTCAAGTCCTCAAGCACATCTTCGTTGTAGAATGTAATCAAGGGATTGTGGCGTTTCCGATGAGCAGCTACTTCAATCAAAGGCACACCTTTATTGCATTGAGTACAAATGGTGATGCAAACACGAGTATTCCACATCAAGTGGTACTTTGTGAGAGCATCAGTGACTGGAGTAGAATGTTAGCAATTCATTGCATGTGATGTTGAACAGGATGTGACATACATTCAACCTCTGCCCCTGGAGGCACAACTTTTCCAGGTACATGCTGCTCCTCAACAGTGGACTCCTGGGGGCCAGTTATTTGACAACCCAGTACGTGCTTCCCAAGATAGATGGGATTATCTGACTCGTAATCACACCCAGCATTTGGACAATCAAAAAAACCACTGCTCCCCCGCTTGATATCACATTTCATTCCATGATAAGTTGTAACAGGAGCAACCAATTGGTGGACCACCCGCCGATGGAAATCCAACTGGCTTTTCTTTGTGAAATCCAAGGGACATTTCCCACAAAGGAACCTCTTCCTGGGCATGGTAGAACTACTGGAAGGACTGTTCCAAGGAACCCACAATCAAGGTGTGCAATGTCAGAATACGGGAAGACAACCTTTAGACAAGAAAGGTGCAAGCAAAACCTTGCCAAATTTTCCAAAATGGCGAGGAAAAGTCAATCAAATGCTCTGATGTAGCAAAGACAATGACTTACCAATGGTGAAACACAGCTAAAGACACAGAGACAATGGTGGTGGATGACAATGGAGTTTGAACTGCAAGCAAGGTTTAAGAAAAAGTGCATCAGCTTGCCAGTATATGAAGGACTGCAGCCTTCTGAGTGGCTTTTTGGGGGGTTAGACACTTGGCAATGTAACAGACCCTGAAATCAACGTGAATTTGCAGCCCAAGGAAGCTCTCCAATGTCTGTTAGGGTTAGGTGGCACAAAGTAGCACCAATGCTGACTCTCAGTGGTTTTGGGTCTACAAGGTTTGACCTTGAAAGAGCTACCTCATTGCCGAGCAATAGGGATCAACCAAATGATGATACCAAAGTTTTACCCTAGCAAAACCTAAGTTGCTGCCTGCTGCGGTGGGTGCAGGGAGTACAAGGTGAAGGCAGATTAAGACTACAATGATGGCTTCAGGATGCCACAGAAACGGTGAGATTGTACTCTTATCAAAAGCTTGCCATTGAGCATCATATGGCGAGCTTTTCTGCATGAGGAATCCATTGCAAACATGATTTCAATGTTAAATTCAATCGAGACATTGCCATTAAAGGTAGAAGACCAAGGTGAAATATAAGCTATTAATTACAAATGGACGCTCAAATCAAATCATTATACCTCTTAAGCCTTACTCTTCTGCTTTGGAACTCGTCTTTTTTGGACACCATTGGCCTGGCCAGGGGGCTTGCCATTCTGCTTCCCACTTGGAGCATCTGTCTGTTTTTCCAGGTCAGGTTTTGAAGTCCATATTTGCCGAAAATCATCTACCTTGGGGCCTAGACCAAGCAGGTTTTTGAGGCCAGCAAACGATACATGGGGAGCAACAGAGCCATCTGGAGTGCGAGATTTTCCTGGATTGAAGAGCTCTGCCAGGACATCCAGAGTGTACAAGGACGAGATAGTTTTGGCATCAAAACTAGTATTGAAGTCTCTAGTCAAACGTGACCACTTGATGTTCTTGTTGAAATGACCTTCATTATCAATGAACTCTGAGAGTGTGCTAAACATATGATGATCAAGGTGATTCCAGGCCCGTGCATAAAAAGTGTGAGGTTCACACGCCTTGTTTTCCACGGCTTTAGCATGCCTTTTTGATAATATAGCAGCAAGGTTGATGACATAGGAAGCATCATGGAGCTTCTGGTTTCTATGATTAGTCCAGACGTGGAACATGCCAGCAGTACCATACAGAAGAAACATAGCAAGTGCTTGAAGGGCGTCTGCTCGGAGATAGCTGGCCTCGTACGTTGCAGTTCGTTTGATATCTTCAGGCGTGACATTGGCAAGGGCTTCTTGAATTTCTTTGTTGGATAACTTGGCGGCCTTGATAGTTTGTTCAGGGTGCTGATTAACCCAGTTCTGAGAAAATTGATTGATACATGACGCATGCTTGAGGTACTTCTTCATTGAGCTGATTTCCTCCCGGGTACGCTTCTTTTCACTAATGAATATATCTAGCTTGGCATTGTAGACAGTCCTCTCATAAATCAACATCACACCAATAAGAACTAGTAAGAATTTCTGCTGAAGGGACCCAATGCCATTCTTGTGAGCCTTCTTCTTTCCATTATCCTCATCATCTTGAGCTCTAACCATGATTTGCTGAAACACCCAACCCAGAGTTTTAGACATTGCAACACAATCCAACGGGATAGCATGTGCACCAGTAGTTTGGATAATGATATTGTCATGCTGAGTGTTAAAAGATATCAACTCTATACTGTCCTGAAGAATCTTATGAAGGGTGGGGTATGCTGATTTGAGTTTGAGTTGAATAGCTGACTCGGAGGACCATTGTAGCTTGTCATCAGTTCTGCAGGACATGGCATGCAAAGCCCTGAAAAACCCATTTCTTTTGTTCCAAGGGTACCGTGTGGCCTCTGATACAAGCTCCCAGTTGATAGAGTCGGCAGTGAAGTATGGATCTTGGCTGGATAGCTGTAAAAGTCGAGGAGCTGATATGAAGGAAGTGGTAGTCAGTCAGTGAGTAGGTGTATGTGGTGAAAAGACTAGTCTTCACCTGTTCGAATCTGTTTTTCCATATCCTTATGCTCACACAGGTACTTCACTCTGGCCACAAATGGCTCCATCTCTTTGGCCAAAGCTTTTCCTTTCTGAGCATCAGGTGTATAGCCCCAGAAATGGATGCAAAGCCTGACACTTTCACTGAGTGCACGTCCCCAGTCAAACTGATTGGAAGGAAGGAATGAGGCAAATTCATGGATAAATGTGGACTCTTCAGCTGTCACATTCTTGAGGATCTCTACAGAACAGGGTTTGGGTAAAGATCAGCTCCAATGTCTAGTGCCAGAGGGAAGTGATTTGGGTGAGTAGATTAATGAGACAAAGGATGTGTTTGGGATCAGAAATTATTGAGATGTGGTGTAGGCTGAAAAGGTTGTTGAATCACAGCATTTGGCGAGCTCTTCTCCTAGTGGCTAAAAGTGGGACGCAGGTGTAGGGGTGACAAGGAAAAATATAATATCAGGTGAACTCACGTGTCAAGTCTACATCCGAGTTGTGGTACAGAGAGGCCTCATCAATTGGGAGTTGACGGAGAGAAGCTTTGGTAGAAGAATCCTGATCAGATGGAGCTGGGGCTGGGTCAGAAGTGACTTGGGTTTGGTATGTTGACTGCTTCAGTTGTTCTGGCCTGTTGACCGCGCTTTTCACACCTGAATTCTCATCCTCTTTGCCATGAGCATCCCTTAAATCATCCAAGCTATATACCCCTAACCCATCCGCACCCTGGTCACTGTTGTCTTCCTCGCTTCCAATGTTGGAATCAGAGGGGTTCTGGGAGAGTTCAACAGAATCACACCTTATCTGAGATGTGCCTTGATCACCACCTTGGCACACTTCAGGTTTATGTTTTTCAAGCTTGTGGAAAAGATTCAAAGGTTTTATTCCTGTTCAAAGGCTTCAGCATGATCTTCTTTGGACAGTGAGTGAACAAAACCTCACCTGTTTGTGGTCTTTGGTGTGTGGGGCTGTTCCACACAACAATCTCCACATAATCCTCTTGGCCTCGAGAGACCAACTCATCCAAGGCTTTCTTTTTTGCTTGCACAGAAACATTGTACTGGCCAAGCTTTCTTCTCAAGCCTTCCAATTCCTCTATGATGGCCGTGTCATCAATATCATTATTGGTCAGGATGGCATCAACTCGAGCTTTTGTGGTGTCATGAAGATCTTTCCCTGGAGAGCACATGTGAGTATGAGTACACAGCCTTGTGATTGACTGTGGGATGACTTACAAAGTATATAAGACTCTCCAGCTTTCTTGATCTCAACCTTACGGGTGGCTGCTCTTTGTGTATCAGGTGGCTGTTTGAGTTAAATGTCAGAGTCTGTGTCCAAATGGAAGTACAACATATCATCACTCACCGGGGTTTCTTTGGCTTTGATCTTCTTATACTTGAGTCCTTTGATGCTCTGGGCATGTGGTGGTATCAAATTAGTAACCAAATGATGATCATCCTGAAGAAGGTCAAAGCAATGAACAGCTGATGTTATAAAATATAGCAACATTGGAACACTTGCGTGATCAGACTCGCCAGTACTGGGCTCATCGTCATCTCCATCAGAGTCCAAAAGAGGACAACTTTTTGAGGTTGGGTCCAGCATACTTCTGCCAAAGTCCTGGTGATCATCCACATGTGTGTCAACTACTACCTGGAGCTTTATGGGGTTGAACCAAACTGACCTGTTCATCATTTGCAGTCTTGTAGTCTTGGGTTTTAACACCTCTTGTGATGTCAACAGACTGGCAAGACAATGTCATTCAACACGGAAAGGAAAAGTTAGAAAACCTTTGTGATACCCAACCCAAAACCATTTGAAGAATCCAAAGCTTGATGTTGCACTCACGGTGTTGCTGGAAGAGGAGTGAGA
>KZ148821.1:8638-27844 GCA_002157085.1 Melampsora occidentalis | reverse complement strand
ATCCAGATAGAAGTCTATGTACTTCTTGGAATTCTTGCTTCTTCATCTCCAAGGTGTATATGTGTACATATGATCAATGGAGTCTTGACTTACGAGGAATCGGACTGTTTGGTAGATGCTAATCTACCTAAACGATCTCCACCATTCCTTAGCATCTGCGTGCCACAATTGCATCTGTCGCATCAGGTTTGTACCTCTGCAATCAGATCTAAGTCCTCATTATCACGATGAAGTCCTCAAGGAAGCCTCGTCAGACGCGGAGGCATGTTTGCACTTGCGTGACCTATGACTGCATCTCTGGCCGATTCATAGACGCGGATGGAATCTCTTGTCATGGTGTTGAGCTGAGTCCCAAGACATTCGAATCCCATCGACGCACGGAACTACGAAATTGAGCTCTAGGACGTACAACCCCTGCAAATCCTCCAGCAGGTACTTCAAGTGAACAAGACCTTGTATCCCGGCTTGAACAAGTAGTCCTGGATTCAAATCAACCTTTGAGATCATCTGATAGCGCACCAAATCTGTCACCAAATCAATCAAATACCACAAACATTTCTTCCAATCATAGATCAACCCCTGCTACACAAGCAAACACTTCCACGCTTTATGATAGTAACGAAACGGAGAACAACTCCTCCAAACAAATCCGTGCTTCGGTCCTAGAGCGGGAAGATGGAATATCAGTGTATAGTTGTGGTAAGTCATTTGGATCTTACTTTATTGTGATAGTGTGTCTGATAGAATACTTACCTGATAACATTATATATGCAGATCGATTCTTTGATTTCAGCTTAGAGCTCGCAAACCCTTTACATCTTCACGCAGCACTGTCTGCAGCTCTGATGAACGTATACAGTCATGTGTCGATGAAGGGTACTTCCTGGATTTTGGACGTGCAGCGAACAAATATTGAACTGTCTTTGACGCATGGATTGAAGCTGACTTCCTCACCGGCTGAGCTTGTACCGTACGATGACGAAATTTTACGCCGGCTCCCACGGACAATCTCAACCGTCTTTGGCTGGCTACAGATTGATCCGACTCTCACATACATGAATTGTTGTGCAGCATGTTTTGCTTTGTACCCTCTTGAAACAGCCCCGTCCACATGCAATCATCGTATATCCAGTATCCCCGGTGGTCCACCCAAGTCGATGGATTTGGACTCTGAATTTCTTACTGAGAAACCTAATGACTGTACTCCCGACTTTAGCGAGCGTCTCTGCGGTCAAAGTTTACTACGATCTACAAGAGGCAAGCAGACGCCCGTTCGACGCTATGCATTCCAGAGTCTTGCGGACTGGATTGCACGACTGCTTTCGCGCCCTGGTGTCGAGGAGTTGCTTGACGAATCTTTGGAAGAATCCTCCAGAGCTTTCAACATCAATGATCCTGTAAAAGATATTCATCAGGCTAAGATCTGGAAGGATTTCCGTGGCCCAGATGGTAAACAATTCACGTCAACCAGCGGAAACCTTACTTTTGGAATTTTTGTTGATGGAATAAATCCATTTGGAAATAAGCAAAGCGGACGACACGCATCAATCACTTTCATTGTGATGGTATGTCTCACACTGCCTTTCAAGATTCGATATCGACCAGAAAACGTGTTCTTGGTTGGGGTTGTTCCGGGTCCCCGCGAGCCATCACTCGAACAAATGAATTGGGTTTTGCGTCCGGTTGTTACTCAGCTCAAAAGCCTATGGAATCCGGGATTGCTTCTTTCAAGAACTCGTCGACATAAAAACGGACGTCTAATTCGGGCTGCCTTGCTACCGTTTCTAGCGGACATTCCAGCATTACGTCGATCCCTCGGATTTCCAAGCGCCACGGCCAACTATTTCTGCTCTATGTGTCTTTTGACAAAATCACAGGTCAAAAACTTTGATCAGTCATCTTGGCCTCCAAGGACGACTTGCCAACACAAGATATGGGCTTATCAAGCTCGAGATGCTCAAACAGTGAAAGAACGCGAAAATATTTTTAAAACTCATGGAGTGCGTTACTCTGTTTTGGTAGATCTTGAGTATTGGGACATCATCCACTTTCACGTGGTAGATTCAATGCATAATCTACTATTGGGCCTATTGGCATGGCACTGCCGAAGATTCTGGGCGATGAAGGAGATAGTTGATGAAGAAGATACCACGCCTTCGATAAGTACCTCAGAGCTCTTGAACCTCCTTTCAGAACACTCAAATCCTCCTCCAGCCGGGCAGGGAAGAGAAGATCTACATATTCATGACCCAGAAAACGAAGATGATCGTCAAAGTGATATCTCACTTACAGAAAACACGGACTCGAGCGACGAAGATTTCAATCCTCTGGGAGAAGGGTGGAGTGGGAATTGGGAACCACCTCCGGTTGACCAGATAGTGTTTGATTCAGCTATGCTAGCGGAGATCAACTCATTACTTCCACGCATTTATATCCCAAGCTGGATCAAGCGTGCAATACCAGTTCTTGGAAAAGCATCATTTGGTAAACTGAAGGCTGATGAATGGCGAAATCTTTTCACCATCCAATCACCTTTGATACTAATCCCAATGTGGTATGGTCACGATTCTGTCAAAACCTCGCTTCTGAAGAATTTTTGTCACTTAGTATCACTAGTGAACCTGGCACTCAAGCGTGTGATGACATCAGAGATAATCTCATCGTACCGCCATCACATACAGCAATATCTCGAAAGCTCTGTTGTTCTCTTTGATCATTGTCAACCAACATGCAACCACCACCTCGCAATACATCTAGCTGACTGTCTAGAGAATTTTGGTCCCGTCCGCGCTTGGTGGTCTTTTCCTTTTGAAAGGCTGATGGGAAAGATTCTCAAATCTTGTCATAATAATCATATTGGTGAGTCAAACATCGGGTCTACATGTTGTTTTGTTTTCATGCTGGTCACAAGCTGACCAACATGATATACTTAGGCGAGCTTGAGATCACTTTCACGAAGAGTTTCTGCCGCGCAGGAAATCTTGCTTCGATACTTCAAGATGAAAAACTTCCCGAAGCGCTTCGCCCTTATGTGCCTCGCTTGAAATCACTGTACGAGTCACCAGATAATCTTCAAAGACGTGTGTCGAATTCTAAAATGGAACCAATTGATCCCGCCATATTGGATTTGTTGATTAAGCGTTTAAACACACAACAAAAGGAAGATTGTACATGGGTATCACCAGAAAAATGGGGGTCGATGTCAAAAGAAAGCTCTCTTGGGTGCGCACCGGTGGCAGCCCGAGCAATTTTTTATAATCAAGTTACACACTCGGATGTCAACTTCTCAGTCTTTAAAGCCAGCCGTAAAGATAGTTTTATTTCATTCAAGTCATTGCACGATGGCCACACCTGCTTTGGACGCATCCACCACATATTTTCGCATCGCCGGAGTCCAGAACAAAACGAGAACATCAAAGATATATGGCTAAATGTACATTCATTTCGCTCACTATCAACCGATCAATATAATCCGTTTTCACGTATTGATGAACCAAATGTACAGGTAGCGTTACGGTTATGGGACAAGCCTCAAAGTGTTTTGATAAGATTAGATGAGATTATAGCTCATTGTGCGTGGATGATGTATCACCCAGGTTCCATTCACAAGAGTCTGAAGGTTTCAACAATTGCTCTGGTATCTATGGAGCGATGATTGGCTTATTTGATTTGTTTTGCGTTCAATTTTAGTTATTTGTATATTACTATATAAATTTTCTGAAGTAAAGACTTGCAAAAGAAGACGATAAGATATATTCAATAAGCTGAAATTACTTTGGTTTTCAAGTGCTTCGCTTCTGCTTGTGTGAATTTTCAATTGATCAACCCCGTGTTGATGATTGGCAAATCCGTCAGAGATGGTATCAAATTCTCAGCTTGGTATCAAAGAGAATCATTTATGGTAATTGATGAGTGAAACAACTGTGATTTGCATAAGTGTTACTAAAATAGTTACAACCATTTTCAAGGTCGACAATCATAATTAAAAAATGATTAGAGTAATTTCTAATCTTACTTAACAACATTCGAAGTAGATGTCAAGTAAATGAGTAAATTGGTGAGAAAACAAGAGAAGAAGCTTTAGAAATAGCCTGTTGGGTTGAAAACTCGCGTTACAAAAAATCATCCAAGAGACTTGGCAATAGGCAATGTTGAAAGTAAAGGCGTGGGATCTATTTCCAGAGCGGACCTATCCTGAGGTGCTAAACTATCCAAGTATTCGGGCGAGTAGCAATCAATGGGAAGACCCGGCGGTGCTGGGTTCTCAGAGATGATAGCATCTGCACAACGATTTCTGGGACGTGAAGGGCGTCCATTGTTTGGACTGCTTTCGTTATCCGGGATAGACTTCCTCGGCTTGGGAATACTATCGTCCATCCGTGCTTTGTATGTATCTATAAGCATGACCGTCTCTGTTAATTTGAGGCTACGCCATCATAATTTATGAATGTGGCATTTAGGTTGGTATTGATTTGCGTCAATATCAACACAGTTCTCATGATCAGTGTCGTCTTCACTACAAGCAACTTGTATGATAGCGGAAAGAGGCCACAACGGTGGATGTGAGAGCACAACCCGCTCACGCAGCTTTTTCAACTGTCAAAAAATCGTGTTAGTCTGATGAATCAGTGTATATGAGCAGTGGTAAAACATACATATCTTAGCCGAGAGCGTCTTCTGACAGCACTGGCAGCACGCTTCTTACGATTCTCGTCCCAACTTTCTTGTTTATACCTAAAATCTTTGAAGTCTCAGTGATGCAAGCATAGGGGAGAAATGGGTTAGAAAAATTGACGCACTGCTTGGTGAGTGATCGGACACGTGTATTTAGGATTTTTCTAAGGTATTGTATGTTTTCTTCATCGAGTGATACCCCACTGTATTCGTTGCACTCGACCAGCTTGATGAATATCCTGAATGCCAAATCCCATAACCATTTATTTTCGCTGGAGGTTGTTGACTTGGCAAAATCGGGTCGAAATTGTGATACTCCAGCTGATTGCATCATAGTCCACATAACAGCAAGCTGTTGGGGCGTAGCTTTGGGATTTCCTGGGCCACCAGCGTACGGAAAATGCGGATCAGATGAGGTTGATGCTTGGCCCAAAGACGGCAAGCAAGCATCAATAGTGTTGAGGTCAACCTCATACTTCCACGCTTGCCTTTCTGCATCAGTTGCTGGCTCAGGAAACCTTGATTCATTTGATGATCGTCCTAGAAGAGTATCAATATGTAATCTCATCCACAACTACACGTCCCAAATCAGTCATGTCAATGTTTCTCTGAAGAGGAACGCGACACTTACGGCAGTCCTTCCTCCGCGTGTTTTCTTTTTAGGCGGAGGGCTTGGTTTAGTATTGGTAAAAGTACCCAAAACCTGTGATAGAACCTTTAGCTCCTGTGTCACAAGGTCGAGTCTGCGATTGGTATCTGCTAGTGAGTGCTTGAGTTGATCTGTTGGGTTTATTTGAAAACATAAGTCCATAGGTGCAACAGTGTGGGTGGAGTTTATTTTATGTCATAACTTACAATATTTTGTACGCCACTCGGGTTGGTTTGTGGATTCCTCAACAGGGCTTTTTTCAGAAGCACCGGCTGTATCACGATTAGGGAGAGGGCTCAACGGTACCGATGATGCTTTCGGGTTGGTGGAGGGTTTTTCAGGTGCGCGTTGTCGAGTCTTCTGTTTCCTAGTAGGCTGGGGGGGTGGCTCGTCCTCATCGGTTTCCATCATGAAGTCATCTGAGTCTGAATGATCACCTGTACTACTAGAAACTTCATCATGCGGAGAGAATTCGTCTTCCGAGATGGCTCCCTCTTTGTTTTTTGAGCGACGGTGAATCTCGGTCACAGAGTTATTTTCATCGTCCAGACAGGATTCGTGATCCGTGACCGCTATCTTTTTGTTCTTTGAGCGTGGGCGAAGATTTGGAGTAGGGCGGTGTAAGCTGTTGGATGAGCCTTGATCCTCCGGAATAGGAATATTTACTGGTTTGCGAGTGGGGTGGTGCGCAGTCTTGGATGATTCTTGATCCCCCGGAATGGGTACATTGGGTTCTGGAGTGCTTTTCTCGAAGATTGTGCTGTGCTGTGATGAAGAGACTGAGTGATGTGAAAGTCTGTATCAAAATATTGCACAGTTCTGAGCATAAACCTCTGGAGCAACTCACCTGGGTCCGGTATCTTGGTTTTCTCTCGTTCATGACTTTGTATCTCAATTGAAGCTGTGGAGTTAAAAGGTGCAGATTGATGTAAGACAAAGTATCATATTTGTGGGGGGAGAAAAACTCTGAAAGTACGAACCTGGGACTGAGGTTTTGTTCTTCTCTTGTTTGTTATAGCCTTGTGGCTTGCTTGATTCTGTTGAGACAAGAGGTGTGAATAGAATTGAGGAAATGCTGTTGTCAGCAATATGATATGTAGAGTCAGAAATTGAAGAAAAGCAACATCCTACCTGGTAAAGTTCCCGGAATTTCAAAGGATACGTGAGGTGAAGGAGAAATTGCTCGGCTTTTCCCTTTGCTTCTTCCTTTTCTGATGACTGATTTCAATGAGAGAAGGGTCATTAAATTGACTATATCTTAGTGTGATTCAGATGGATTGAAAATTTCCGCTCACGATCTGATGTATTGTTATCTGGCACGGCCCAAGGAGTGTCTGATGATGGGAGGTTAGATGCACCGATATTTGCTTTTCCCTTTCCTTTCCTTTTGGATTTCGGGGGTATTGCGCTGGGGCCAGGGTAGACCGTAACGTGGGCAGGAGCAGGATCTGTGTGACATTTAACATCATGTGGGCCGAAAGTTTTGCAGTCAGCATTGTCAATCTCAGCAGATGAATACATTGATATCGACTCACCATCTTGAATACCGGAAATCTGACCATGCCCTTCACTAGGAGGTCGGTGAACAGTGGTTTCAGTGTGAGAAACTGTATTACTTAATCACAGATCAGTGGAAGGACCACATATTGCTAAAATTTTGATCAAAGGTGCAAACCTATGTGTACGGAAGGGGTCGAAGGGAGTGTCTCCGGAAGGTCGAATCGAAAAAGATGCCTTGGTATAACAACTGCTCAAAAAATCCCTCAGGTCAGCTTGATAATCATATGTTGGACAAAACTCAAGCAAATACCTACTGAGATCCCGATACTCATTACAGATGCTGACTAGCTCATCCTTAGTCATGCCTTTGCCATCTAAGCCAACATTCTCGACCATCTTAATCAGTTCGGAGGGCTCATGAATGGTGAAATCGTGATCAATCGGGGCAAACGGATCATTTGGAGCAGAGGAAGAGTGCTGAACGTGAAGGGATGTATTTGAGGAACTCGCGAATGGTGCATCTTCTTCTTCATGGGTGAATTGAGACTTTGTCCTAGTCTCGCTAGCCGAGGGAATCCTGGAAGCTGATGTACCCTTGCTGAGTCTAGGCCGTTTGGGTTTGGTGTACTTATCAAGCAGTTCAACCAATCGAGATCGGGATGTTTTTGCTCCAACTGGGAACCCTAAGCTCTCAAGACGTTGGGGAATCTTTTGTGTGAGCTCGTGTGTCGGACTTTCTGAGATGTCAGAGGATGAATATATAAGTTATACAATATCAATGTGAAGTAAACAACAAGACAGCCTACCGGTATCTGAACCTGCTGATCCCTTTTTTCGCTTGCTAGACTCTGTCGAACCTCCAACAACATTCTGTGGTGACGAATCATCAACAACTTGCGGTGAATCTGAAGTACGTTTTTTGCGGTCTCGCAGAACTCGAGTGGTCGGTTCCGAAGGCATTTCGATTATCAAGACAAAAGCTTGTGTCAACTAAAGAATCGACTATCACACTTGATAATTAGAATGTGGAAAACTAGGATTGTATTGTAAGAGATGAAGCTATAAAGCACAAGTTGCTGACTCATCAAGTTATAGTGCGTGAATCCAATCATGAGTGTGTAACTTAGAAATCCTCCTTGTGTTTTGAAAATCAAAGGATCGGATACATCGTGAGTATTGACCTAGCTCGTATGATCATGATCCCATGGCTACCAATACAAAATGATTTATAAGACAAAGGATTATACACTCCTTCATGGGACAGCATTCCAGGAATCCAGTCTAAGCCTGCGTGACAAAGATGCATCCATTCTTGATCACTTCGACAACCAAGACGGCATCAGCAAATGTAATTGTAAGGTGTGTAAGCTCCCTTTCACATCACCAGTGGCTTCTCGGACAAAACGCTTACATAATTATACAACTATAGACTCGCTTGACATGGTAATTGCCAAACATGCACCCTTATATTTCTTTGATACCAATTCCCACTCGGCATTTACCTAGCAATCACTTTACAGAGTGTTATAATTTGAAGAACAATCGGAGAACAATTAGAGATAGGACAAAGTAAGCAATATACCATAATCACAAACAACAGATCCTGGACCCACTTTCCTCTAAGTTGTTGTTCTGCGTTACGAATCCGAGATTGATGTGTAAGACAGTGATTAATTGAAGTTTCAAATTTTATATGTACATTTTATAGCATTCTTCTTCAAGCTTGATTGGTCTTCGGAAAGTGTCCTCATGGACCAATCATGAAGGAGAAACCCTCAATGTTTGGCTGCCTTTGTGCATCAACGAGTATGTTTGTCACCGCTCTCATCTTGCCTCTTAATGTTAGACTTTTTTTCGAGAGTTGATGTTCTTAAATACCCTACTGATGCTGATTGTTTGTTCCTCATCTTACATCTGAGATTTGTTCTTTCTTGACTGGTCGTGATCTACTGCTTCTCATCATCATCCTCCCAAAATTGTCCTTGTCATTTTCATTTCTTGGTAAATAGTGATAAGTCTCCACTAACCACCGATTAATCACGTGGTTCATCTTTTTCCTGCCTACATCACCTCATAAAAAATCGATATTTTGGAAACAACTAATCATTATCATCTAAGCTTTGAAGGTATGTATGTTTACCTTTTGGTTGTCCAATGAAAACCACATCGTGCTGACCGCAATGTTGGCTCCCCTGCCTGTGATCAACCTAGGCAATATCCAGTCTGTTCGATCTCTTTTCACCTGATTCAACGTAAGACAAGACTTCAATCAACTACGGACAAGACTTCATTCAACGTAAGTAAATATTTCAACTCCTATATTCGTTTTCGCCTATCTATCTAATCTTGTGCTACCTTTATTGGGTGTTCCAAGCATTCTAAAAGATATTCGTTTGACTTATATACAATCAGTTCAACTGATTATGACCAAGTCAAAGAAGGGCAAGGGCACCAAAACCTCTAGTCAACCGAATTCTGCCAAAACCGAGCCAGACGCAACTAATGCATCGACTTCGCATGCTTCGCTCGATTCAAAAATGCCCCCACAAGGACCGGCACCACCACTCCCGCGTGACCCTCCACCACCGCCATCAGCGTTTTTTCCATCAAACCCTGTGCCTGAACCCTCAAATGCCAACTGGATCAAAGTTCAAACTATGAATGACGATCTCAAAATATTTTTACAACCTGGTATCGAAAAAAACACTCCTGGTATCACTAGCCTCAAGATCTATCGGATCTTAGTTCACTTCAACCCAGAGACTAAGTTGCGCCCCACCACTCTCAAAGAAACTTTGTGGAACGCCTTCAACTCGGATGTTTTGCCCCTCTTGAAGCCTTACCTGCTTCCTCCACCACCTGTTCCAATGAACAGTCAATCATCATACACCGACTTCAATCCCCTTAGCAAAAAGACCACTCGAAAACAACTTACCGACGCAGTCCATTCAGTCAACCCAAGATTTGCCATTCCCGTCGCTTCCCCACGTGATCGTGTATTAGTCGTGTATAAAGCCTTCGTTGACAAAGACCTTGTCCTGCCTTGGCTGACCGAGTATATCACGCCTCCAAAGGTTGTTCCATATGGAAAAGCCTCGGACTTAACAATGGAAGAGCTTCGGATGACTTTACAGCAACAAGCCCCACATGTATTCATACATTCCGCACCAATGAGCTTACCTGTTCTCATTAACCTTTACATCAAATTTGTCCAAGAGGAACCGGTGGCCGACGACTTGCTTGTTCGAGGCTTTCACTACTCCCTCTTTCGGAAGGATGCCTGATTACCGGTCTTGAATTGGTCTGTCCATTTGTATGATTTTGTTTTTTACAAATTGTCTTGATATTGATAATTGTTCTTTTCACCCTGACAGTCCTCATTAAATCACAGTGCCGCAATAAAAAATCTCATTAAGCCCACTGCGATTCATTTCCAGGCGCTTTCCTTATCTTCTATTGCTTTGATAAGGTGTCGGTGGCTTCATCACCCACATGTGTTGATTGATTGATTCCCTTTTGAATTCTCTTAACAGAGATTGTGTGAGAGCGCTTGTATCTCCAATTCTTGTTTTTCTCTAAGATCTATATTGTGTCGGATGAATTGCAGCAGGCTGCTGATCTGTACGCTACACAATCTTTCTATATGTTCTAACAAATCTTGTTCTCTCATGTTATAGGTAGAAACGCTGTTTGTCTGTTCTCTCAAACTATGTGCTAAATTTAGTCATGAAATACACGGGGACTATTTGTGATGTACCTATAGCGGCCAGGAAAAACCTCAAACCTGATGACATCTAGATACCTCGCCATCCAAGAAGGAACCCATGCAGCATGTGATTGTTTTATCAATCGCTATGAATAACATGTTGCTATTCAATTGTTCATTCTCGCTGATTAACATACACCCCTCATACACAAAATCCAATACCAAAGCTTTCACACATCCACACGCTCTTTAGCAGCAAGGAGTTGCATCTCAAACTTGTCAAAGATTGCTTTGGACCAAGTCAACATCAAACATCACAATTGTTCTATGTATACAATTCTTAGCATCCAGGATATTTGATTGAAAGACAAGATCTACACGTATCTGAGCCTCAAAATTAACCTGATAATCATGCTCCGCACCATAGTACTAACGTGTATTCAAAAGGCTAGCAATAGAGAAAAAAAGGAGCGCTGCATCAAATATACATATGACTAGAATGATCACTCAGATACGGAGTCTGGTTGTGGTTGTGGTTGAACATCATGATCAGAAGCATCATCACTCGAGTTGTAATCATACTCTTGAAGAAAGTTGACGTTATTAGCTCCTACAAACCGTTGGATCACCCTCTCATGTGTTCTAATCTTGTGATGCGCTGAACTCAAATCTTGTTGCATATCCATTGATTCAACCTCCAACTCTTCGACCCTCAACTTCAGTTGATGGATATCTTTGCAGGCCTGATCGAGGAGACCTATAACTCTCACCAGTCCTCTTGCTGAATCAAGAATGGATCGTCAGGAAGAACAATTGCATGATTGCTTAGTCAAAATACATATAATCAAAATTGTACGTACCATTGAGCAGTCCTTGCTCTTCTATATCTTTGAAAAGGTGTGAATCATCTTCCCTCTCAATTGGGCCGTCTGGAATTGTTAGTTGCGCCAAACGCTCCTCCAAAGTTCGAGCTGGAATGCATTTCCAAATTCAAATTAATTTGGGGTTTCCAATGTTCTAGACAGAAAAAACGCTCGCCTTTTTTGTTGTTGGTATGCTCCTCTTGGGAGGATCCCACCGTGGATCTCTTGGCACCAGTATCGATTAGTCGATCAGTATCTGGGCAGATGACTGAGATATATCAGCAAGAATTCAATCTTTTGAAAGCCAGAGAATACTACGAACCAATTGGACCATCGCCAAGTATGTCAGAAAAGTTGAAATTGAGACCTGGAAGCTCGGGTACATCAAAAGACAGATCCCGATTGCTAGTGCTTCCAGACATGATCGACATGTGGACTGAAGGTACAACACCAAGGCTTAGCCAATTGGAACAAGTTTTGGCCGGGATTTCGGATAAGGCGAGATACTAATCACGGTCATTATAAAGAGAAATACATGCTTACCAAGAGAACTTTGAAACCGCGGATCACAGAATGGATCTTGAGTAATTGCCTAATTGTAAGCTAAGCGGAAGTAGGAGCCCAGCGGCCAGAATTGAAGGTATGTTTAAATTTCAATTTATGTCTGAGTACACATGATCAAGAAAGGAGTTCAAGGGAGAAAGATAATGACGTACATGACCAGTCTTGAAAAGAAACACATCTATGGGCCGTTCAACTTCTAATGAATGTTTATCATCTGATTCGAGAAACATTTGAACAAGAGAATTTTTGTGAACTATTCTTCTCAAATATACATACATACATTTAATGCATCTGAAGATTCTACCCAAGTTCATACAACCAATTATCAGACGAGCTGGACTCGTTTTGCCCACAAAACTTGAGCGAATAATTAGAGTGGAATTTGTGTCCAGCTTATCCGAAATTGTATCTAGTCATCAAGTCTCAAGAATTCTGAATTCTACACTCATAAATGCAATCCTGACATCAAAAATGAATGAATCTACAAATACCATTGAACGTATCTCCAATATATTATGTATGTATCTAGATCTGGGGACATCTGAGACTCTACATTGGTCTAAGTTTGGTACATGCAAACAAAGTAAGAAATTATGTAGTGAAATTGGGTTCTTTTTACGTATCAATACGGAGATAAGCAACAAAAAACTTATAGTGAAGAAGGCTATAGTATCAATTCCTTTTTAAAACATGAGAACTATGGATCGCATCATCATTACAACACATATCTTTGAAATTCTATTTTCTTCCTATACCCAAAATTGATTTGGTTTTGTCAGAAACCCTTCAAGTCGTAACAGCTTGTTATAATAGGATACCTGAGTTTTGATTATCAACTGATCTTGACAAATGGATTATACACAAAACGGCAATACTATCATCAATAGTAATTGTGTTTTGATTTGACAAAAAGAAATCGAAAAGTAAGCAAGACAAGAGGCGCTGCATGCATGCCAAGCCGTAGAACGGGTGGTAGGAATTGATCAAGTTTTGAATATCAAACCCACGTTTTGCGTTCACCTACAACCAAACTCTGCAGAATGGTTCAAAGTTTTTAGTTAACTCTGTACAAGCCTCAAATCTGTGAACTCTAGATTATCGAGGGCATAAGTATGTATACATGGATTCGAATTGGCAAAGTGGAATGAGGATACATGAGCTGTTATAAAATTGTATTTGAGAAATATGTTGATATTCCACAGAGGAAGAAAGCACCCATACAATAAGTAAAATGATATTGATATGTAGTTGATAAAGTGCATGTAGAACAAAAATGATTGTGACCTTGACTAATTTAAAGATCATCAGATGGAACATCAATTTCAGAGTTGTCATCGTCATCATCACGCTCCATCAGCCGTATGATACACTGCTCATGAGTACGAATTTCTTGCTCAGCTACATGGCACCGATTCTTTAGGATGTCCAGCTCTTTCTGCAGACCTGAGACCGTATCCTTGAGCGCATTGATACAATCATCTTGTTTTTTAAGACGATGGAGGGCTGATTCAAGTGAGTGCTCTGTGAGAATGAAGATCAAGATGCTCAGACACTTTTCAAGTCCCTCTGAAGAATGCAAACACATACCCAGGTCATACTTGTCTTTTTCGTGCTGAACAATATTAGTCACTGACTCTTTCTGAATAAGATCTATCCTGTTTGATATGTCAGACAACGATTCTTCAAGTACACACACTGCTCAAAACCATGTGTCAGTGAGCTGTTGTTTGGTATAGACAAAAATAGGCTGACATCTTTCTACGCAAAGCCTTTCCTCCTGGAAGATATCTACCCCTGATTTGTAAATTGAAGTCGATGATGGGTGTGATGTCGCTTTTCCGCCGATTTCTGATTACCAAATTCAATATTTAGCAGGGAACTGTTAGACACCACTAAAGCAATAGAAGAATTACTAACCCAAATTGTCAACAGCCAGCCAATCCACATCTGTGAGATTGATGAGGTCCGGCGATTCAGCAGCCTTTGGAAGAATGGTCTTAAATTGCGCGGCATTTCGTAAGCTTGAGACTTCGACCCGGCAATCAGGTGATCCACTCATTACTGCAACTTCATAACGTTGTAGCGCTTTCAGATCTTGCTTGCTGTCACTCTCCATGAGATTGATACCTGAATCGGGTTTTCCTAGTCTTCTCATATCCGAGCTCAGATGCAAAGGTCTGCCTAGATCGAAATGTGGAATCTTTTCGGCCATTCGCTGGTTTCAAGAAAAGTTTGGGAATCATCACCTAATCAGTAAATGTATATACTTCCTCAGATGTCTGAAAGCCCAACCTTCTTCTTGTCTTTACGTTTTTGTAAGCTGGGAGTTTGATCGAGTAGTTTGTCGCTACCTGTGGAAAAAGTATGTGTCGTTGACGGTGAAAAGACTCAGAGCTAATCTATGATTGATACATATGATGTGCCTTGCATAAGCTTCTTACCTAGGTTAGTGCGCTTCGAAGGCTTTGCGCTTGCGCCGGGAGAAGCAGATCTCTTGATTTGTGCTTTTACTTGCACAGCAACCGGCTGAGGGTGGTTTGATGGACCTAGCATATCGTTGATATCAGAGTGTGTGTTAGAATCGATATAAAGACCTCATATTATACCAATGCTACGTAGAACATGATAAAACATACCAGATGCATTGCTTTGAGGTGGATGTATGTCATCCAAAACTCCTTCAACCAATGCTGGCTCGTTGCTTTCTGGATTCGGGAACACTTTTCAGACACAGAGTAATCATTTGTCAGTGGCTACACGCGAAAGAACAAGTAAGTATTTGATAGACTCGCACATTTGGGCTGTTTCTTCCGCACGATTACTGCAACATCACCTTTGTTGATGTTTGACGAGACCGGAGACTTGGGGTAATTGATACGTAGCCAGTCCAGCATGGTTTGTTTGGTCACACCTGGAGTACTTGGATCCATGACGCTTGGAGTGATATAATCTATCATATCTAAAGACAAATATCAATTACAAACTACGGAAGGGGTGTGCCATATGAACCAGAGTGGATAATCATTGTAAAAATACACAAACCTGATGAACGAGCAGAATCTAACAGTTACTGTTTTGGTGGCCGTGTGAAGACAGCTGCCCACAACTTGGCTGTTTGGCTTGATATTGATGGAAAGATTCGATCGTCAGCATCAAAAGCTTTTCAACATTCTCATCTTCAAAATTCACTTAGTGAATTTGAAGACAATAGAAGTGAATTCTGAAAATTGAAACATTTGAGAGGTAGAAGAAAAGACTAACTTATGTCGTTTGAGATAGGTAACAGTTAAAACCTGCCTGCAAAGACAAAGCCGCGATATGGAGCCACAAGACTGATAATGTGAAAAAAGCTGGAAGGGAGAAATTTGTAAATTTGATGATGGGATGAGATTAGTGTCGAGTAGCAAAGTAAAACTAGAAGTGAAGCGCAATCTCAAGTAGTACGTCTAGTGACAGTGACACGCGGTGAAAGAAATATGAGGAAACGATGAGTTGAGCAGTGGTGTTTTGATTCGGTCCTTTTATATTCTTGTGCTGCTTTCATGAGAAGCTTGTTGAAGTTTCTGAATCACAAATAACGGGAGGAAGGTTGTTCTTGTAAATTAAATGAGACCATGACGATTCATGAAGTCCTTTGGCTTCCAACGTGCAAGTTATCGAGAAATTGGAAGGAATTCAGTCAAGTTCTACGTTGTATATACAACATATTGGAGTCAAAATATTGTCTGTCAGCAATTGCTGACACACCATGCAACATGTACTACAACGTTGTCAGAGTACACAAGATACAAGTCAAAACGGTCTGGACTCTAGGCAATGGATTTCTTGATCGTATCAACGCAGGGATCATAGGTCAATAGTCTGCTTGGTCTTACACATCAAGTACAATGTTTTAGAACATTTTCGATGAGTGTAGAATAGTATTTCGTAATAGAGTTGTCTCAAAGAAAACCGAGTTTGGGATTATACCGTGATGGTTTGTTTAGGATCTGAAATCGTATGTACAGAAAGCATAAATGTTGACTGACCAAGCCCAAGCGTTTTGCATGGGTGTGTAAAAATTGAGTATGAGTTTAGAAAAGTGCGCCACACATAGTTTTCTATGCGCGCACCACTTTTCTATGCCCCCGGGAAAAGATGGCATTTGACGTAGTGACAAAACGTGAAACTTACGAAGAATTTGGATTCTTCCGGACGAGCCCTTTAGGAGCGGTGATCAACGGCGACGGATCTCTACGACCAATAAATGATCTATCATTCCCACGAAAAGATAAGAAAGTGAAGTCAGTGAATGCAGGGGTAGAAAAAGATGAATTTACAACCTCATGGGATGATTTCGAACGTGTGGCGAAGTTCTTCTTGAGTACGGAGGAAGACTTGTTACTAGGCATATTTGATTGGGCCAAGGCATACAGGCAGATCCCTACAAAACGGTCTCAGTGGAGGTTTTTAATGATCATGAATTTTAGGAATGAGATCTTACTAGATACGAGGATCACATTCGGAGGCGTGGCAGGATGCGGATCCTTCGGACGGGTAGCAGACGTATGGAAGATGGTGATGCAGTGTAAATTCAAGCTGGAAGGCGCCTTCCGTTGGGTCGATGATACCCTCTTTATCAAACGAGACGACGGGTTAAATGAAACCACGATGGTAGACATCGCCGACCTGAGTACCAAAATGGGGGTAGTAACCAACACTTCAAAGTGGAAGGAATTCGCGTATACCCAGAAGTACCTCGGTTTCCTGTGGGACGGGAAAGAGAAGACGGTCGGCTTACCCGCAGAGAAGATTCAGAAACGTTTAGATCAAATAGAAGAATTCAAAACAAAAAGAGAGGTAACGTACTATGAAGTGGAGAAACTAGTGGGGAGGTTATACCACGCGACGTTAGTCTATCAGCATTTGAGATGTCACTGCGTGGCCATGTATCACTGGATGGCGGAATGGGTCCATAGGTCAGCAAAACGGAGAATACCAGAGGAGGTAGTAGAAGATTTAGACAGATGGGAGCATACCTTGAGGGCAGCAAACCCAAGGAGATTAATTCCAAGACCCGGGGTTAGAAATGTAAACTGGGTGGGGGATGCGTCGTCGTCGTACGGGATAGGGGTGATTATCGGGAAGAAGTGGGCTCGATTTAGGTTGAGGAAGGATTGGGACGCATGCCAGCCCGATGGGACAAGGAGAGAGATCGCCTGGGCGGAAACGGTGGCAGCGAGGCTTGGTTTGATGATGCTCCAAGAACTGATGGAAGTCGGGGGACAGGAGTTTCTGATGCTAACGGACAATGTGGTGACGGAGGCTGCAATCAGAAACGGTAAGTCAAAGAACAAATGGGTCAATAGAGAATATAAAAAGATCCAGGACAAACTGATGAAGCTGGACTGTCGTATAAGACAGAAAAGAGTTACCTCAGAGGATAACGCGGCAGATAAGCTGTCAAGAGGAGAGGATTCGTCAAAAAGAAAAGAAGATGAGATGAAACTTGTATTACCGTTAGATCTAGTAGATTTCATTGTCCAAGAATGAAATGAAACACGTGAGAACCTGAGAACCGGACATACAACATGAGAACCGGTAGCAAGAACGTGAGAGAGAGTGAGAAACCCAAAATAGACAACGAATTACGAACTCACTAGGAAACATAAGCTCACCTGATTAGGAGGCACACATTACGCTGAAGATGAGCAAAAACCTGGAAAAGAATAACGACACAGCCAGACGGAAACTACCAAAGCATTTCGAAGACGCGAAAGAGAAGACAGCATCAGCGGGGAAGCACGCAGCTTTGAGTGGTTGGGCAGAAGGTACTCTAGGTGGTTACTCAAGTGGCATGTCAAAATTTATAGAATTCAAGAATAAGACGGCAGTAGGTTTTGACGAAAGCGTGCCAATATCAGACGATGAGATCTACGAATTCATCGCTTGGGCCGGGGAATCGAAAGCGGGGAAAAGCAATGGACCTGAGAGGACGATAGCAGCGGTAACAATCAAAAAGTACCTAGATGGGATAAGAGCATGGCACATAGTAAGACACATGAAAAGGCCAACGGTAGATAAAGAGGTAGTTTCGTTACTAATCACTGCAACGAAAAGAAATGAGGAAGAAACCCACCTAGTCACTCGGAAACAACCAGTCATGATTCATCAATTATTCAATTTATTCAAAGAGACCGTGGGGAAATCGAAAGAGCTGGATCTGGTAGCATCAGTAGCGGTAATCGCATTCTGGGGTATAGCAAGACTAGGCGAACTGCTGAGAGGGTCAGCAAGGGAAGGAGCATTATTACGTAGTCACGTCGAATTTGGTGACAAGGAAGGTGCCCGATACGTGAAGCTATATTTAAGGAAGGCAAAGACCGCGAAGCCTAATGAGGTCCAAGTCATCCACCTACAGCAACAAAATAACGTACTAGACCCGGTATCAGCAGTGGAAAGAGTGCTGATGAACAATAAAGAAGCGGACAAAGATGACTTACTATTTGCGGTTAAAGAAAACGGGAGAGAAATCCCATTGAAGAAATCGAGATTCATAAAGATCGTTGAGGAGCATTGGGGAAAATCCGGGGTCAACTCATGGTCAGGACACTCATTCAGAGTAGGGGGGGCATCAATAAGATATAATCTGGGAACTCCAGTGAAAAAGATAGCGAAACAAGGCAGGTGGAAGTCTCTGACGTACTTGAGGTACTTCAAGGCATACTCGGAAGCGGAGCTAAAGAGGACAATAGCGGTGTTAGAGGCCTTAGAAGAGAAGGAAGGCACAACTTGATAGTATATGCATAGCAGTTGAAAACCTAATCTAAAAGGAAACCTTAAATACGTTCAATAACAAATTGAAACCTTAAAAAGGGGAGTGTCAATGGAAGCTAAAACTCCAAAGAAGCGATCCCACTAGAGGAGGTTAGGTGTTGGGGGCGAGCTCCTGGAGGGCTAGGCACCAAACCTCTTTGGCCCCTAGTAGTGGGGAACCAGAAGCTCACCAAGGCAAAGACCTAGAAGGCCATAATACGGAGGGTGGGTGGGAATGAAGGCGAGAGCTGCGACTCAGAGGAAATTGGTTCGGGAAAACCAACCTGAGCCGCGGCTCCGCCGCTACCGCATAACAGCATCACCTGACCATGAAATGGTAAGGGATGTTGGGGTATCAGTGCATAGAAGTCCTGAGAGGTTAATCTCGGGACTTGTGTTAGATTATCACTCTCCAAATCTGGAGAGGAATAGCCATAGCTACCAAGGAGAATGGG